>BLXT01007695.1:599510-616453 GCA_019648995.1 Plakobranchus ocellatus | reverse complement strand
AAAAAAAAAGAATAGTATTAGTTCACAAAAGCTTTAACTTTCATTTGTTTGCACTAATAATATGGCCTTTTTTCTCACTAGAAAAGAAATAAAAAAAAAAAAAAAAACTTGTTTTAAATTAGCCATAACAGAGGACAAATCACCTTTCATTTCGTTTTTTTTTTTAAATTCATCAGAATCTTTTTTTATTCACAGTTTTAACAGTTAAACAAAACTAGATGTGAGACTAATTATTATCAAAAAAAATTACACTTTGCTTGCTGCAGTAAATTTCCTAGTCGTAACACACTAAAGTTTAACCCTATTTATATTTCACAAATAAATAAAGTTTAAAGCCTGTATGTCTTTTCTTTGTGCACATACAATAGAAAATCAGATAATAGAGGTTTTTTTTACCAAACTATCTGGATGGGTCTCTCAATGAGAAGAGATTTACCTCTCCTGTATGAACTCTTAAGTGGATGTTAAGCCTGTCCTGACGTTTAAATACTCTTGTGCAGCCGCTAAAATGGCACTTGAATAACTGGGATGCTTTGGATTCAGGTCCTTCCTGTAGCGACATTGTTATCTGGAAATAAGACGTCAAAATTGAGAGGAAAATGGATAAAAACAACTTACAACATTACGATGTAAATCTAGGAACTTAGTAAGGGGCTATACAAAGAAAACTAATTTAAGGAAAATTTCTTTTTTAAAAATGGTTGCTCTTATCAAAATCTGATCTAAAAATCTAAAGGAGGTGCATTTATCATCCCACGTTTAAGAAGCAGTATTGCAGAGCTGAAGAATCTTGATACTTTAGTGTCAGATATTGATCTTTATTGATTGATGGTGAAATTGATGAAGATGAATGGTACTCTCTATGGACATAGGCTTTTTAATCCATCTCTCTATGAAAATCCCTGTGGGTAAACTCATTTATATATACTGTAGACCACACCTAAACCGAAAACGGCTGAACCAAAAAAACGGCTAAACCAAAAAGAAATTGAATAGCTTTCCGTTTTTCCTCTTATTCTTTTTTATTAAACATGCGATAAACCGAAAGCGTTGGCTGCCTTACTATCGCTAAAGCGAAATAAAAACTACCGTGAAAGCCCAGTCATTGTCCAACCGACACATTCAACAAAATCTTTTTTTTTTTACACTCCTTGCCCATCCCTTTCTTTCTCGCATTACTCCATGCAAACCCAACACTGTTAGTTACCAGTACCTCACACTACAAATACAAACAGCCAGGTCCGATGTCTGGCTGGGTCTAGGTCTACTGCACACATCTGCCCATCCCTTCTCTTTCACCACTCAGTTATGCAGCGGGACCGTGCCAGACACTCCCTACATGTCTAGGTCCTGCCAGCGCTAGGCTAAGCAAACACTGTTGAATCACAGCCGGTAATAAAGCCATCTCTTTTGTGGAGAACTTCAGTACCGGAAAACTTAGGCGATGATTAAATTGTACAAGTAGAGACTAGGACCGGAAAACTTACTTAGGCGATGGTGAAATTGTGAAAACTATTTTAACAGGCGCAATAACCTCTTAACTGAAAAGGAAAGAGAAGGAGATAAAGAAATGGATAAGAAAGAGAGAAAGATTCGTGGATAGGCGTGTTCGTCCACATTATGGTGTGGCGATGGGTGGGATTGGTTTAACTTAATATTTCGGAAGCTAGTTACTCTCCGTTATTAATCTTACTTATTTAATGTACTATGCTTAAACCAAAATAGAAATCATACTCCGTAGAATTTCGGTTTAAACGTGTTCCACTGTATATACTTTTTATATTTGCCATGGACTAAGTGCAATGTTACGGATCACTGAAAATTTAAAAGTGAGCTGCAGATCTCAAGTTCAAGGATTTTGCGGTCAGTTCCTCCCTTGCCTATTATTTCTAAACTCCATTGTTTCTATGAGTTTCTATGTTGCAGTGCTGGTGGATAGTCAATTTTTTTTAAAAAATTCTGTACAAGTTTTTATTTTCTAGCTTGATATCAAATATCAATTCTTATGCTAACATTTTATTGCCTAAAGCTTAAAATTTGGTAACCTTCCTTGATGAGTGATCCCATATCATTTACAGGGGTATTCATTTTTTTTTTTTTTGGTTTCATATGACACTAAATTATTTATATTAGACATACAGAAAAATACTCTCGGTATATTCAATACAAACATAAAAGCTACCAGATGCATGTACATATATTTAGTTTTTTAGTTAATTTCTAAAAATAAACTCTCCAGTGGTCTAATATTCTTCCTCCTTATCATAACCAAATAATCTCTGGATAGTTTAGCACTGACTACATGCCATAAATATGAATTCTCTGGTCTAGGTTTTCATTTTCTTTACTGTCAAAATCATCTCTTGTCAGAATTTCATATTTTATTATTATTCATGATTTAATAAACTTTTAAAATTGACTGAAGGTAAAAATTTATAATATGCCTTTTAAAATACCAAACACCAAACAAAAAAAGAGCTGGAAAATTGTCAGACGGCATGCAGAATAACAAACAGAAATTAGATGTGAAATGAACCCAAATCAAATTCAAGCTAAAATCAATTTCTGTGTCAACAGACATGGATAGCTGCTATTCTTCCCTTAAGTCCCTAAAGAGCTGGATATCAGAGTCTTGTGTCTGCAAAAATTCCCAGCATTTTTTCTACTTTAACCCCGTGGAGCCCACTTGTAAACTGGGAACTCAACAGAGTGTTAGGCTGGCATGGTTTGCTCAATGTTAAAAAAACAGAGCATGGCAGTGTTTTGGAGTGATTTGTGGTGTGCATTAAAAACAACATAGCTTGCTTTGTTTCTCTTGAAAGACTTTAAAATCATGTTCTTGACACTGAAACAATTAATCATTTTGTTATGTCATTTGCTTCTTTTTATGTTTCTAAAGCAGGCTTTAATAATTTTTTTTTCAGAGAGGGAAATGGGATGTACATTGATCATGGCCAATGTTAACTTGCACTCCTCAAGGGCAAATCATATTTTTAAAGTGAACTGCATTGTAGCTTCTTTATAACAGCTTTATTTTAGAATGTAATCTAACGAGTGTAACATTTGAATTTGTCCCTATGATAAAAAAATGTATCACCCAATAAACCTATATCACAGCCTTAAATGCTATTTTTCTTACTCTCAAACAAGACAGAATAAGCCTGACATTCCACACAAAGGTAACTGATTTGCTGTCAAAATCATTACAAACATTATCACTCAAGCCATTTAATGTCCTCTAAATTCTCAAACATAAAAAGCATCATTTATTTACAACAGTATAGTAGGGATGCTAAAATATTGGCCTTTAGTACTAGCCGCTGCTAAGGTAATCCTTACCATCTGCGGTCCCTATGAAACCAATAATACTGACAAAATGAAGTAGGCCTGAGTTTTAGTAGATGAAATCTGATTTAGAAATAAAACACAACAGTATAAAAATGAAACACAATTTCTTGAGATCTCTCATCTTTTATTTCTAAATCAGATCTTATCAACTAAAACCACTTCATTTCGTAGGCCTAAACAAAATACGTAGTAACTCATAATATAGAAACCGCAGGTGGTAAGAATTAGCATGTAGATCTACAATAAGTTTCTGAAAGAGGGCATCATTCAATACCTGCCAGTCAAATCAAATAAAACTCAATAGCATACCAACCTTATCACAAATACACAAAGTTTCTAGTATTTAGATCTAGATCTAGATCTAAGAGGCCAAACCCCAGAATTATCAAAGTAATGAGACCTAGCATTAATAGCAAAACGTTGCCTCTCTCTTCTTACTTGGTCAGTCTTGTCTTTCATTCATAGTCTAAATAGACCAATTATATTATGTCTGGAATCAAGAAACTCTGCAAAAATTCTCTGTTTCTTATCTTCGTTAAGTGTCAATGTTTAGACCGAACCTAGAATCTAGATCTCGATTTCATTAGAACTTAAAATATTATATTGCCTCTTCATTTCGTCGGTAGCTGAAGGTGTGACAATAAAAATTTACCGAATTTCGGTAGAGGGACAGAACCAGCCGTTTTAAAGTACTTATACATATAGGTATATATATATCTACATAATATAGATCCAGATCTAGTTTTAACTGGAAAATATGCAACGAAATTTTTTTCTTAAAAATAAAGACGGCGGGTGAGAGGCCATGCTCGACACTGTCGTTGATTTCCAGTCGTGAAAACAAAACTAGAAAATCAATGTTGAAAAGAGTGATTTCCCTTCAAAGTAGGATGAGCTGATGTTATGCAGTATCCTCATTCTAGTCAGGGCATATGCGGGTTCAGGCTTCTTCCACATAATGAATGCCGCAGACTATTGTCTATTTTGTTCATTGCCACAAATCTTGCAGGTTCTGTAGGTTGATGTTGAGCTCGATTGATCAGGAGCCTTTTGACATCACTTTGGCCTACATTTAGAAATAATTATCTAGATCAACACAACTGGCAAACCTTCAAATGGAATGGAAATCAGTAGCTTCGATTATAATCTCAAAAAGAATAATTTGCAAAAGAAAGCGATACAGGCCACACCACTAAACTCTCCTCAAAGACACAGAAATTCTGAGTCCGCACAATAGTTTCACATTGTCATGTAACTGAGTTACGTCGACACAAGAAAAAGCTGTCATTCCGAATTTGTAAATCTAATCCTGGAATTAGGCTCTCAAGAAAATGTCCTTCTTTCTGTCATACACTTTCTGATCATAAACATGCTAGTCTCACAGCCCTCACAGGGCACGCCCGCTCATCACACCCCCAACCTCTTGTTGGGAGAAGCTAATGGAACAAAAAGATGATAACCTACTCCTAGTTGACAGCCGTCCTTACTACATGTATTGGTAATTGGTTTTAATTATTAGAAGTTAGTTTTCTAGGCCCTTTTATTAGCTTTGTAGTGTGTGGACCAAGATTACTCATAAAAGAAATGTTATTATACGTTCAGGTTGCGTGAAACTTAATTTTGGAAAAGTTTAGCGGCAATCATACCTGGTTAATTATTTAATTATTTAAGGGCTTGCAAACAAAACAATAATCTCCAGGTGATTCCAAGGGGTTGCCGCTGATAGCCCAGCGAAAGACGAGTCGAAAATGATTACCTAACGGGGATCCTCCCCTCCAGGTACGATGGGGCGAGTAAGTACCGGTACAGGTGTCGGGCGTGCACTGCTTTCTTGTCTGATGAACAGGATAAGACATTGCTTTCCTTGACCACGGCCCAGCTCGTGCTTTTCGCTTTTTGCTTGTTAATTACAGTGCGCTGTAAAGGAATTTGGTTGGGTGAGCTACAACTACGGTAAGCCAGCAGCAGGCGGCCGCTTACCTTCAATATTTCCAGTGATTACTAATGTTCTAAGCAAAGAAGGCTTGATTGCGAAGGATAGAGACTTCAAATTTTCTGAGATTTTACATATATGTAGAGAGGTCAGAGTTTGGCAGGTTCGAAAAGACCATTTCTGAAAATGATTGAAAAATGGTTCGCTTTGCCATTTATCGACCATTTTTTATAGAAATATAAGTTGGAAAATCGTCGATACAGGAATAATCCATGAGAAGAACCACTATGACAGACAAAGGCCCATCTACTTCTTGTCAAAGCCTCACTAGCTGGCCAACCAAGTGCGAAAAGATTAAGACTTCCTAAGAATGGCGGAGAAGGAAAAAATATGAGGTTTACGACCACCGATCCCTGTAGACTTGGCACCTGAATGATAATGATGACTATGATCCGCAGAAGGGAAATGTGCATTCAAATGAACAAAAACCAAAGACGCAGTTGCCTTATAATGTAAAGGATCCTTGTGTGGTAGTCATCACCTTTCGAAACCTTTATTTATACGTGACACTATAAGGGATGAGGTTTATTTAAAACAAACAAAAATAAATAAATAATAAACAAAAAACAACAACAAAAAAAAAAAAACAGAACAAAAATAGCAAAAACATAAAGGAAATAAAAAACGTGATTTTATCTTTTCTGGCGATTGGTTTATGCCATGGAAAAGATTGTCGCAGCATACCTTTGGAGTGACGGGTGACGTGGTACCATGGCCAAATGGTTTCACCCGCAGAGGCTACTAAGCCTAGAGGAGCCATTAAACTCTTCACTTTTTATTCCATTGATAACAATATTGCTGCCTTTTTTTGGGAACATCATTGAATACAAGTCATTTTACAATGGAAATAAATTAGTCGTTTTAACTTAGATTTCTATTCAACAGAAGAAATAGGATTTATATGAACATGAAAACGTATCCTCATCTTTATTTTAGCTTCGTCAGTATCGTCCATACAGAGGTCATCAAAACAATAAAGTGTATGACTTTTAAATCGTCTCTCAGAAGACATGCATTCCAACGGATCCTAAGTTAAAATGTGTCAAATTATTCTCTTATGTGGTGTTTCGGGCCTTCTTCTATTCTCATGCTCATTATTATAAATTTTATAATCAATTTGTCTTGTCGCGACGAATTTTTATGCTTGTTGGTTATGAAAACACTTCTTCTCACTTTTAAAAAGCCTTGACCTTGGTAACCTTTTGTACCTGTGGCTCTGGTTGTTAACAGAACTCGGGCCAGGGTAGGCGAGATTACGGACACAGTGACCTGTGAAATAAACTCATCATCGAGCCATTATCTTGATAGAGCTTGAGTTTGATAATTATTGTTCCCGAAATACGTTGTGTCAAGGTTGATGCTATTTTGCCTGCTGTAGTGCACATCCTGATTCGCTTTGCCGGTGACCCCAAAGTGCTCAAGTGATTTGGGACTGTGAACAGAAGGATAGGGAGTTAGATCTAGAATCTAGGAGACTGCCAAATCCAAGTGTTGGATTTTGCAAAATTATTGTGCCGCCCTTGTGATATACAATCCGATCTAGATTAAATTTTATGTTGTATTGCTCAAGTTCAGATCTAGGAAATCTCAACCAGATGGCGTCAAAAATTATCAGAAAAATCATCAACAACCCCAAAGCTCCTAAAGCAGTTGGTCCCTACAGGTAAATTTGAGATTTTCAGAGAGACCTAGATCTAGATCTAGTCTAGATCTGGCTGTTACTAACAGTGTTAGGATTAGGCATAGATAGCGAAATTTTCTGTATGTAAAGTATACATCAACTCAGATTCACTGATGACTTTAAGTGACATGATGTGAAGAAATTTTATCTCATTTTTACATGATTCAAATATAATTATAATGTACAAGTTCGCAAACGGTCTAGCACTCATAGCTTAGCTCTAGATCTACATTTCTTTTGTTGTGTACATTTGTGAACTTCACATGATGTCATGCCCTAGATATGCAAGTCTAAATCTTGACTTTAAAATCTATATTGACCCTACTTTTAAAACCAAGATTTTCTTTGATCCGGTCCAAATGTAAAGTTATTTGACAATTGATGCATTCATAAAGTGGTGACTTAGCCAATTTTGCACTCTCATCTAAATATTTCAAGTATGGCACCACAATGACAACAGGCGACCTTTCAAAAGTAAAGACAATAATTTTGCGCTACTATACCTTAAAATTAACCTTTCTTCAAGTATTGGCTTTAAGATTTTAAAAGAAGGGATTGCTATAATTCTGCTCCCACAGCAATTTAATTCACTCTGGTTTGCCTTGCGATTGCTAACCATCAGCCTTGTTGAGATTGCTAACTAATTTCACTCATATGTTGATTCCTTTTCTGTGTTATTTCATTTCTTTTTTACTTTCATCTTATATATTGCAGCCAAGCAGTGCAAGTAGACAAGACTCTGTATGTCTCGGGTCAAATAGGATTTATTCCTGAAACAATGGAGATTGCGCCAGGTGGAGCTGCTGCTGAAACTGATCAGGTAAGCAGTCATTTTCACTAAAATAGAATCTCATTCTCAATATTTCTGAACTCTTAAAAAAATTAGTTGTTTTTTCTTTAAAAGTTTTGAGGTTTTTTTTCCCTTGATGAGAAACTTAGGTAGATATTTATTTTATTTATCCCATTGTTAGCTAAAAATGAAGAGCTTTCTTTTAGAAATGAGTGAGAAATATTTAACAGTAGGTGAAGGATGTGCAAACAGCTTTGCCAAGGTCTTTGCCAGTTCCCTGTCAAGTCAAGCTTGAAAATTGGCACTTTACATCCTCAACAGCCTTATTTCTGAAGGTGCAGTTTTGAATAGTTGAAACAAAGTTTTTGATGACAAGGTGTGTAGCTTTGTATAAATAAAAAGATGAGTGAATTGCTGCTAACAAATTCTTTAATATGTCTGACGTATTGAGGGATGTCAGCATTTTTGCATTTTGGCCAAAACTGAAAAAACAAATTGTTTTTCTGAAGGTTAGTTTAGGCTTAAGTTTAGAATGAGGGTCTTACTCAGCCCAACTGTAGTGTGTTTGATTTCTTTCGATTCATAACTAGGATGATAAAAATAAAATTATCAATACAGTAATTTAAACTAATTAATCTAATTGTAATCTTAATTGACCCCTAAAAGTCAAAAAGTTTGATAGTCAGATTAGAAAATTCTTAGTGAAATTTGTTTTTTTTTTTATTTACCTAATCACTTTGAGTTTACAAAAGAAATGGCTACTCTTCATTGCCAAGTACTGCCAAGCTTAATAGAGGATTTGTAAACATAGAAAGAAAAATAATGAAAGTATTGACTAGCAATGCTCATTCAATCAGTAAACTGAGTCCGCACTGGGTACTAAAAGGCAATAAAGGCAGCAATTGAATTTTATAATTATTTGATTTATATTTTTTTTATCTTTCCAAGCTTTCATGCTTTAAAATCAAAATCCCTTGTTTAATATTTTGGAATTTGCTATGTATGGGACAAACGTTTTAATAGTTCTATAATTTTGTGTAATGGCTGATCAATAATTAATGATATCTGTTGTACTTAATATATTGAATCTTTTTAATCGGATATTCAGTTTTTAAGTAAGGCATGTATTGTGTTTTCTCTTTGTCGTATTTAGGCATTGAAAAACTTAGGACTGATTCTTGAGCATGCCGGAAGCTCTTATGAGAAAGGTTGGTTCAATCTAAAAAAAACAAAAAATCAGTGTGGAAAACTTTGAGTCAATGATGAGGTAAAATTTGATAGCATAAGAAAAAACTAAAGTGTCGTGAATGATGAAGCCAGTCTAAAGTTCATCCTTAGAAAATTTGTCTTTACAATATTCTTGTACTGAGAACGGAATATAATAATATAGTGTTTCATAATTATCCTATGTAAAGGCATTGATGTGGGTGATCTCTTAAAATCTGGTACAAACATTGGGTCATATATTTCACCAGATCAATCAGAAAATAGTGATTGGGGTTATGTTCCTACCAAATTTGGCATTGGTTTCAATTTAATATCATTATCTCTTTCTAGAAAATAATTTTTGGGATACAATGTGCTACTAAGTATAAATTAATTATAATCCTGGTTATAGCTACTATATGTTTCGATGGCTATGGAATGTGGAGAGTACTGAACCACACTGTAAATGAGTACATTGAATATTGATAAGAAAAAAAGAGGCTTAGGAGGCTTAAGAGTAGCAGCTGAGGAAAAATAATCAATAAGGTATTGCATCATTTTGGAAAAATTTAGTTTTCTTTTTTCAATGTTAGTTAAAGTTGCCCAACGAGTCTTATATCAACTCTGCCTGAACATCTTTCTCTTATGATTCATATGATTTTTTTTTCTCTGTCTGCAGTTGTGAAAACTACTGTTCTCCTGAGAAGCATTAATGATTATGCGCAAGTGAATGAAGTGTATGCCAAGTGTGAGTATTGCTGCTTAATTTTGTGTTAGATATTTTCTTGATTGAATTATATTGGCAGTGAAAACAGTGCAATTGATGTATAAGCATCCATTGATTTATTGAGATCCTCTCTAATATTGGATCTCAGTGAACTTGGGCACAAAAAGCGTGAATTTTTCAAGAGAATGGGGGAAAACTTAAACAAAATTATCTTTTGGCAGAGTCAATCAAAAAGGCTTATGGAGCAATTTATATTTTCCTTTGCTTCCTTGAGTCACATAAAAGCTAAAGCCATTGCTAACACAAATCAAAATCAAGGGTGAAGTGTGTTAGCTGTTCCCATTTTTTAGTGTGCAGATTTTTTTTTAGAATGAGTGAGATTCTAGCTGTGACTGCCTGTGTGCCCTGTTCATAAACCAAAAATCGTTGTTTTCCTGTTTAAATTTTCAACTAGAAGTTTTTTTATTTTTATTTTTGTCATTATCTCAGGTATTTAATTATTCTCTTAATACCTTTATTATTTCTCAAATAAAATATGTACATTTCCATGAATATAAAAATACAAGACCTGTTTTTATGAATAAACAAATAGAAGTTTTTCTTGTTCACTTGCTTGGGAGAAATTGAGACTCTTTTTATCTCCTTTATAATCTCATGACATTAAAATTCTACATCCATGAAAATTCTAGGCACATACCATTGTTTTCTTTTCTTCTCTTAATACAGACTTTTCAGCTTGCAAACCAGCTCGTGTGGCATACCAAGTGGCTGCGCTGCCCAAGGTGTGTATTCACTACTACATCAAACTCAATTGTCATGGTCCATACACTCATCCAATACTTTATATGTACTTTTTTAGAAAAAAAAAAAAAAAAAAAAAAAAAACGAGCTGCCCATTTGTAGTCTGCATCCTCTCTCTTTGACAAAAATTAAAAAAAATTTTTTAGAGAAGTTTCCATTCAAGCTAATCTGACTGTATAGTCATAGACCTTACGGTCTCATCAGTTTTCTTTGCGGGTCACAGGTCATAATTTAAAAGAGAAGTAGGTCTAAATATCAGTAAAAGGTAGTTCTGGATTAGTAAGAAATGATATCAAAAGTTTTTGCTTAGATATATATGTTGCATGTTTTGTGAGAATCTTGGGAATATTATTGCTTCGGTACAGTATGTGACTATAGAAAATTTCCCTTATTTTCTTTTTTTGGGAGTGTTGTCCATAGTCTAGATCCTTGGACTGCTGTGTGAGATCTAGGCCCACAAGCCTCAGTCCCTGTACAACCTTTGGTTTTCCTTTTTTCTGGTGCACCTGTTATAGGTGGAAAATATTTGCCTATACATGTCAAAATGTGTGTCAGAAACAAAAATACATGCAATCCAATGGAATGAAAAGGTGTGCAGAAGTTCAGACTTGATACTTTATATGCTCTCAATATATACTGCATTACTTGTATACTTATAAGGCATGGAGCTTATTATGAGCTTCTGAAAGTATGGGCATTTAGCTCATGAACTTATCTAACTTCATTGCGTACATATTCTTGTCATTGTGGTATGCTGTATTCTTGAGTGATGATGTTATTTTCTTTTTTCAAAAAATGAAACTTGTCAAAAACAGATTTTTTTTTAACCTTTACATTGTTTTAAAAAGTTGAGCTCAATTTTTTCAAAAGCCGTTTGCATTTTTTGGGCGCAGATTGTTTTCAAAATTGCCATGATATCTGAATACATTTTAAACCCTTTTTTCATGTACAACAAATGTCTCTGAGCATTGAATTTGTACTTTACAATTGGACTGTTTTGCCCCTCTTAGTTATTTTTAATTTTAGTAAAAAAAAAAAATAGACACACAAAGTCAAACTGTTATACAGCAGATTTATATGGTTTCCTTGAACAGGGAGCAGCGGTTGAGATTGATGCTATTGCTATGGTTGGTGAAATGCAAGATGCTTAAATGTGCCTTGAAGGTAAACAAAAAAAAAGCTTTTAAAAATTTCTTTTTCATTTGATTTGTCTGTTTCCATTTTTGGACTTCCAAAGAAAGTGATTGAAATCTTGAAAGCAGTTGAAATGAGTCAAACATTGCAAATGTTACTTTTTTTTTTAGAAGCTGGGTATGAAATTTAGGTTTTGGTTTTGTTTTCCTTTTTTTTTTTGTCAAACTCAGGGATGTCCTTTCTCTGGTTTTAAGCTAATCTTTGTCTTTTTTGCGAAGTTCTGTTTCCTCCGTTTTTTTCTTTCTCTTCTCCTTAGCATTGCTGTCATGGTTTGGTTTGTTTGCTTTTTATTGAGCATGCATGTTTGCTTTCAAAGTATTCAGAATCAAAAGAACAGTTTAAGGTTTTTTGTTTTTTTTTGGTCAGAGGCACCTCTGCAAAATTCTGCATGTCGGTTTCAAAGCAGAAAAAATTGCTCAAAGTGTTTGTTTCTTTAAACTGTGATATGCACCATTCAGCTTAGTAGAATAGCTTCCAGGAAAAGAAGCTATTGATTAGTACCATTAATGACATTTAAGAAGCAATATTATTATATGTTGATTGCTGTTAAAATTAGCAAATTTCGTCAATGCTTTAGAGAATGCCCATGCATCACTTTGTGTTGTGATTTTTTTTTTTCCGTTCTTTATATTTTCTTTGACATGCAAGTTTCAAAGTTAGCACCGTTCTCACATGCATGGTAATATTTTCTTCTATATTTTTATACATTCTTTATTTTTTTAGTTTTGGAAGCAGAAATTCATGTTTGAAAATAAATAATGTATGGCATTCGCATTAATCGCACTTGAGTTTACTAAGTCAATACTTATGCTAGCGTTTTAATAGAAGATATCACACTTGTGACATTATTGTAAGTGTTAAATTTTATATTCTCTTCTCTTTTTACTTCTTCCCATGGATAGGGTGCAAATGTTGAAATTGATGCCATTGCCATTGTAGACAACTCCAAAGACATCACTTTGAAGTCGAGAGTTTGAAACTGCTCATTGACAAGAGGGAGAGATAAAGGTTTTCTATTTTAATACCAGATTGTATTTCGTCTTTTTCAAAGAGAATTTCCAATTATGAAAAGCAAACTTCTATTACGTCATCAATGTGGATGAGATGCACAATAATTGTTGAATTAAACAATGTTCTAAATCTGTAAATATCAGATCATCTGGGTTGTGTATTTTGACCTGTAATGTTTATTTGAGTTTATAACTGTAACTTTGTCAAAACAATGTCTTTAGGTTCTTGGGTACATTTTTCTTCCTGTTTCCAAGCAGTTTAATAAAAACAGCCTCAATGTCTGTTACTTTTAATGACCCCTAATATCTGAACAAACTGTAGTTTCAATTCATTGATTCAGAATCCATTCCATCAGACATTTGCTGTCTCTCTAGTCAATAGATTGGGAATCTGCATGTTTGTCCTTGGTATAAATCTAAGTCTTTTTTTTTTCTTTTTTAGGGGAGTGAATTGGTGAAATAATGTCATCTTTGTGGGCTAAAAGATTGTACACAAAATTTAACAGCAGCACACAAACCTTAAAAATGATTAATTTATCAAACGTCTCCAATTTTGAGGGCTTTTTTCTTTGGTAATTTAATATTATTTTTTTATGCTTTATCAATTTTTTCCAATTTAACTTTTGCTTACATTTTTTGTTTTTCTCTCTATAATGTTTGCCTAAATCAGAATAATTCAATTATAATAAATGTTTTCAAAATTATCTTTGGAGTAATTTTTTTTTCAATAAACCTTTGAATATATATAGAAAAGGTGGGGAGGTGCTTTTGCCAGGTTTCGTTTATGAATAAGTAATGTCTAAAAGTGTCGTAAAAAGTGGCATTTAAAAGATTAAATTCACCTCCCCATCTTTTGCTTCACGATTTAATGTTTTCAGGTCAAATTTTCACTCCTCTAACAGTGACTCTAGATTCACTAGCTTTCACTAAATAAATTCATGTATTACAGAAGTAAATGTCAGAGGAGCAGGTTTAAGCTGAGGATAAAGAAATAATTAGACCCTCTGTCTTAAATAATAAGTGTCACTAAACATGTGTCACATATTGAAATTATTCTGTATTGATAAATATTTTAACAAAGTCAAAATTGATGGAAAAAAATTGTGTTTTATCTGTTTTGAGGAAAGATCTCTACAGCTTGCTGTAAGATTTTTATATATACAGCAGAAACATAGGAATTTTATGGGTGGCGTATCGCTTTACAAATACACTATTGGTTTATTTTTTAAATAATATGCAGCATACTTTTAAACTATGTCTGGATCCCTATCCTGTTGTTAAAAGTGCTATGTTTTATGTTGAACAATTTTTACTCCTTCCATGTGCCTTTTCCATATGAGCTGCAATAATGACAACAAAAAACTTCACAAACAACAAAAACAACCTTTGACTTTCTCGGGCCCGAAAACAAAATACTAAACTGATGCTCCACAGTATTCATGTTCTACTGTGTGTAATATCACTTTGTCAGAACCTAGAATTTAAGTAACCAAAGATCTACCAGGTCTTTGCCCTATGGCGAAATAGAGTTTAAAAATGTTATGATCAAAAAAAAAAACTAAAAAATTATTGAAGAGTTTTAACGTTGCATCAGGCTGGTGCCTAGATAGTTTAACTTAAGTGTCAACATGCAATTCTGTGCTTCTTGATATCTAAGTATAGGCCTATGTTTTTAGTGGTTGTTTTATACTTGTCTTCTTACCTATTTACTATAGAGAGTCTGAAATGGATATTTTATTCATTCATTTTTTTTTTATTTAAATAATGGATTTTCAAAAAATCCATTTTGTCCATGGGGATTTTGCTTTGTTTTCAAACCTGTTTGTGTACAGAATTGTTACTTGTTGCATTTTCTTCTTGTTATAGAAAAAATTCCTGAAAATCCTAAGCTGCTTTCATCTTTTTTTTTTTTCGACCAGACAATAAAAACATATTATTAAACGGAGTTCCTATTTCGTTATGTGTTTATCATTTGTTAATGTATAAATTATGCATGGATATATTATAAGAAAAAGGTTGAGAGACACGCTAGATACTTACATAATTATAATCAAAGGTGGCAAATGATATGAAAGAAATATAGTTTTTAAAGATGAATTTAACTATTTTACTGCTATTTTTTTTTCTTAAAGTAGATCTATTTAGTAAAAATCGTTTTTGCAGCATTGTGAAAATAAACGGATTCCATGTCATCAAGAATTATGAAATTATTTTTTTAATGAAGATGACAACAAATATCCAACAGTTTTATATACAAGTCCTCTGTATGTTTTGCCGTCTCCATTACAGTTAAATCAGACTTAGTTCTTAATTTTTAAAACTGGATTTTTAATTGGAGATCTTTACTGTTATATACATGCAATAAAGTAATTTTAGATTGGTTACTTATTTGTATATATAATTATGTATAAACTACATCTAGAAAGTTAGCAGCAAACAAAGATTCAAAAGTAAGAAAAAAAATGTAATATAACAAGAGAGAAAGGCCCCCAAGGGAAAAGAATTAAATAGCTAGCGAGAGAAAAAATTATGAATGGAACAAAATTGTTTTGTAAGAGAAGCCAGTGTAACGAATTGTAACCAAATAAATACATGCAGAAATGCATCAAAATGATTAAAGAAAAGAGATTATAGTTATAGACATTGTTTAAAAAAAAAAAAGGAAGTCTAGAAAATTCTACATCTTGGTCGAAAAGAAGACACACGCCTTTTTTTAGATCAAGGTGGCATCTCGTTACACTGAAATTCTACCTTTATCGTAATATATATAATATTTTGGTTTAAGATAATCGTGCTATAGACGTTCTCACACTCCTTGCTTAAAACTGTGTTAAAGATCTACTTAACCAGCCGTTGGCAATAACGGTTATATAAAATTAATCATATCATTGACATACTAATAAGATTTTTGAATTTACATTAGAAAAAAAAAGAAAGGTAAAGTACATTGATTTGACTTGTGTGTGGGTGAATGGTTCAAGGCCTGCTGGGAGGAGAACAGGCAGAGATCACTTTGGCTCTCCGCTGGAAATGAGTTCTATCATTATATCAATAAAAAAAAAAACAGAAAACGAACGACCATTCTGATTTTGTGTATGTGCGTGAGTTATTGTATATGAAGCCGTGAAAAAGAATCGTGACAAACACGGGGTGAAGAAGAGACGGTTTTTAAACTGATTTAAATGCTGATACAATTCATGTATTATTAATGAATGAAATTGATACCGATGAAATAATCGTCCAACCAGCATGGCGTAATTTTTTACCTAGGCTTATACTATACTTATAGAGTATGCACAGCCAGTGTTAGTTTAAAAAGTGTATATGTTAGATCTATACATTACAGGCCTGGTTAAATACTTTATACTAAAGTTGATTTGCACCGAAGTATCTCAAAATAGTGCCAGGTGTGGAACTTTTCAGCAATTCTTTACCTGTCAACATAATACTTTAAATTTTTTATTTTCATTCACAATAATAACGTATCCCCACTTTGCCTTAAGTTTGGCTGACCAGATAGACCAATAAATAAATTATTAAAAAAAAAACAACACACACACACAGGATTTATGTACACATCTTAATAACACACTGAAAACGTTCCAACTTCGACCGTGCTTTTTTATGTTCTACATATCAATTATCACCGATGTAAAATCGCCACAGCCTTCAAATTTTCTTTATATTGCTCCATCGTTTTTTTTTTGTTTTTTTTTCAAACCAACTTTATTTCTCTGTTTGGCCAGTTTGAAATAATTTCTTTTTTTTTTTTTTTTTTCAATCCGAAGACATGTTTTTATCTTTTTTCACACGGTCGTTGCAAAATATATAATTTTTTTTAATGGATGAAAAACAACAAAAGTATATCGCTCACGAACCTTCTTATGTTAAGATAGCTGCTGTGACGGCATAGAAACACATGGATTTAAAAACAGACTTGAGACTCATATTCAGAAGACTTTAGTATAAGTATATGAAGCAAAAAAACATAACCAAAACAAAAAACGAACTACAGAATTTGTAAAAGCAAGGACATCATTTATTCATTCTTTCACTGTGAGCTTTAAATCAAATTTATCAGAAAGTCGATAACAAAGCGTTGTGAATTTTTTTTCTAAATAAAATAGAAAACATTCAAGAAAGGGAGAAATGGGGAGGAGGAGAATGAAGTGTGTGTGTGTAAAAAAAAAAAA
>BLXT01007695.1:382160-394491 GCA_019648995.1 Plakobranchus ocellatus | reverse complement strand
CCCCCCCCCCAAATCACCTGACGGTTTCAGCAGAGAATGGGAGATTGAAATACTAAATACTGAGATCACTACAGTGGTGATCGGTTTAATCGCCAAACCAAAGCCGATCTCTGAACGATGCAATAAGTGAACCTGCAGATATTTTTTGTTAAGTGCGACATTAGCCTGTAAAAAGATTAGTTTGTCTGGTGTCATGAACAGGCACTTGATGGTCTCAGCTTTCAAGCCGCTGTCAGGCGAGAGTCTCAGTGGCGGGGCTCGAACCCGCGACAGATTTGGGTATCTGGATTTTGTAAATGGGTGATCACAAATGTGTGAAAGGAAGCATGAAAATAAAAATTGCAGGGATGATTTTACGATTTCCTTTTAAAATCTGTGTCGATATCCTTTGCGTGTTCGAGTAAAGGTAAGGTGGCTAGATAGTTGTTCTCATAATTTTTCGTCAAATTATATTTTTGTCATGGACACTATGGCAGGATATGAAAATAGTAAAGGTATTCGTAAGATGATCTGCTTGTATATTCACAGCACCACTACTAAAACTCTTATACTAACATTCGTTGTGTAAATAGTGGGATTTTCTTACAGAACTCATTCACACGCATTTTCAGATGGGTTCACTTTCATGTCTTCAGTCACACATGACACAATATTTTTTTCCAACTTCAATCCACATTGACACTGTTTACAAAGTCACGCTTTAACAAACCTATAGACTTTGACTCATTTTTTTTTAATTCACAAAAATTAGAACGCTGTTTCAACAAGATTATGTCAACATAAAGAAAAAAAATGAGTCGCGCTTGATGAAATTTGATGGACATGAAATCAGTCACATTTGTGTGTTACATAAAACCAAGTACTAAGGGTTTAGTAAATATTTAAAAAAAGGTACAATTCAATAAGAAATCGTAACTCAGTAACACGAGACCAAAATTCATGAAACTCCCAAGAATTTGCCTTGAATAAATTACCAATATTCATAATGTTGAATAAGCAAATTAGGTCACGTGACTTTGGCGACCATTTTGAAAATCACATAAGTACCGGTATGCAAAATTTTACTGTATATAATGAAATTTCTTTTTATTTCCCAATTATAAAGCATGTTGTTGGAGTTTATCACTATGATGTCAAATATATAAATAAACTTGAAAAAGACAATGTTTGAATCAGTATTTTTATTTCTTTTTCATTTATAAAAAAATGAGAGTGAGAGAGAAGTTGCCAGTAAACAGGATTTGAAATGTTTTCAAAGGTCAATGTAGCTTGTACAAAAATATCCATCTCAAAAGGCATAATGGCTTGCCTTATTGCTTTTTTCATCTTGCCCTTCATCCCTCTAGTCTCTCCTTCTTTTTTTTTGCTGTAGGTAGGCCTAGTTGGTTCACACCGCTGCAAAGTTGCCGCACAATCCTCCGTGATATAGTAAATCTCGTGACATGGATACACATAATAATAGCATCTTGCACTGTTTATACTAAAATCGTGTCTGCTCTCTGATTTTTACAGCCTTGCATACCTTGTAGGCCTAATCTAGTTTATATTTAGGGTCTTCATATTGTGAAGAGTAGTGTGGAGCAAGCATCCTTGCATTTTCTGCTAGATTGCTGGCAGACTGCACATGCTTTAATGCATGTTTACGAATAGTTTGAGCCTTTACCACAGCCATAGATACCTCCTCTCTGAATCGTTTCGTTATCAATTTCTTTTTGTGGATTCATTTTGTTGAACAAAATATGTGAATTGATTAAAGCAGTCTCAATTAAAAAAAGAAGTAGTGTCAGATGCCATTTGTTACTCTTAAAATACAGTTAAGCGTAACGACTAGCGACTTGGTCAAATTGATCGACGCTACCTATATGATAATTGTAGTCTTCTACAAAGACAGGCTTTTGGAGGGTCACAAATCCAAAGGAGTCAGTTTTAGAACGCTTTCTCTTTTCAATTTACACTGTTGCTATGCATTGATGTCACAAGATTCACTCTCTTGGAGTCCTGCCATGTTACGGCAACTAATCTGTCATAGCGCGCAAACNNNNCCCCCCCCCCCCTCCCCGCCTTTTTTCATTTTCTTTTTTTTTCTTTTTCAAGTCAGCAGGAATTTTTTTTTTCTGTTTTCAATGATTGTCGCCACATACTTCCCAGGTTTGTTCAGAAGCAAGATCCATCATCAATTTCGTTGATGCGTACCAATTATCCCCATAAACCACTTTCTTTCTGTTCAAAAGCCTTTTTAGAGTCTTTTCACAACTGTTTTAGACATAATGATCCCCCGGGGGTTACGGCAAAAGTGTCCTTTCCTGTATACATTATAAATTTCAATATGTATTTGAACCTACCAGGAGAAAAAGCTTTAGTTCAAATATTATATTAAGCTTGGCAGGCTTGTACTGCAAAAATAAATTCGACGTTTGAATCGAACCATTGATTTGTCAATCGACAACTCTTCCGAGGGTGAGAAATAACGTAAATAAAGGTCTGTAACATATCTATTAGTCTTCTGATTTTGAAGAAAGCATAATAGTCATCTTGTCCTCTAGGAACATAATCAGCATTGCTATTAAAATGCACAAATGAGGAGATAATTTGATATTTTTCACGACTTATTACATTTCCATAGGGCGTTTCATTCGACTAAGAAAATCTTTCTCCAGTGGTCACACTCAGTACCTTTTTGGCACATCCCTTTTCCTATCTGGGTTCCAATATATGCATTTACATCAATTATATCAACTGGGACCCACTTCCATTTCTTGGAATGGAGGGTTAGTTGAATCCCATCAAAACTTGAATCGCGTAACGATTCGTTTCTTCCATAATGAGTTAAAAAACAACATGGGGAAAGAAGAGTCTACGAAAAGCCATGGGATTTTTTAGATCTAGATTTTTAAGAGTAACTGTGTATTCTCCTGCTGTTTTCATCAAAAGTCATCAACCATTATCAGGGATTGTTTGTGTCTATATCCTTCAATGTCTCCCAAACCCATTGTGTCTCTGCAGTGCCAAACCCACCTTGATTGGATCTAGATCTACTTGCATTACCTATTCTATCACCTCCAGCATCAACTGTCTCAATTAGAAGTGAACTATATCTAGATTTAGATTTGCTAATGTCTGACTCTATACTGGTTTACTGTTGGAACCATCAATTTCAGCTGAATATTCATCACCTGGTCAACATCATGTCTAAACACGTCATTGTCAATTTCCGAATCCACGTTCACTCACTACTAGTAGAACGAATTTGAAATAACCGCTAAATGTGTCCGTTTCTGGCAGAGAAAATGTTCACTGATTTTCGTTGGCCATTTTGGAAAACAAATTTACAATGGCGGAAGAGCTGCGGGCAAGAAGTTTTATGGATTAACATTTTTAACTCATTTAACTAAAAATTCGACTTAAGTCAAATATAGCAATGGCAAATGCTTATAATGCATTCGACTTAAGTAAAAAGAAAACGACCCAAGAAAAGCGTGATACATTATGCACATTATAAAATAGATTAAGAGTAAGCAAAGTAATACAATATCAATAGGCTTTTAATGATGGTGCAATATTAACACAGGTAGTTTGAGCCGTGCATTAGGGTTTGCTGAGGAACGGGAATGCCTAAAAAGCAAAGTTTGAATATGAGAGCAGTTTTGACAACATTATGTAGTGAAAGATATCTCTCTTATGGTTTTAACTACTTGTCTCTTAAAATATGTTGACTTTAAACATATGCGTTATAAAGGGTACTCTAGATCTCTGGTAATTGTCACGGTAAAAATAGGCTACGTTTGTTTGTTTTCAGGAGCAAGAAAATGGGACATATTAGAAAAGATAAACTCGTCTAAATAACTTTGGCTTTTTTTGCAATACATTGTGACTTAGGAGCAACCTGAAGCCTTAAACAAAGAATTCAAAACAGAGAAATGGTAGGGCAAGAGTTCATGACTGCACTTTCAAAATCAGCCTACATTCTATTGAGCAGATTTTATAAAACTGCTTTCTCTTTCTTTCACTTTGAGATTGTCTCACAAGTTACGGGTGCCTGGAGCACATCCCCATTTTCTCATATCAGATCTTCTTTGAGTTTCTAGATGTAAAAGAACTTCTTTTTCATTAATTCATAAGTTTTGTCTTCACGAACAACATACAGCTTCTCCCGCTACACTGCTAATTCAAAAACTATTAAACACAAGAGCATTTCGCTTGGATTCCATGGCAACTGACTTCGAAATAGAGATTTGACTTTTGTGAATAGCCTGTCAAAGCAAGGTGATCTTAGGCTTTTAAGCACATCGTTAAGTAAAGGCGCCCGAGTCGGAGCTCGAACCCGCGATGGAGCTCTATAGATCTCAAAGAAGGTTTCATAGTCATCAACTCTCCTTTAATATAGGGGTTAGGAGCAGCAGATAATAAAGTGGTTGTCTACCATTTCATCTGCCTGTCCATATCATGTGATTAGATCATCTTTCAGAGGTTGTCTTGGCTGTAACTGCTTCTTGTTTAAAGAGTGGATGTGAGTGGTCCAGGGACAGGGAACAGGGTTACTCTCTGTCAATCTCTACTTCATTTGCTTTCAATCTTTCCAGTGATTGCTAAAAGTTTTAAACCCTTGTGCCGGCAAATATGTCCTAAAAATTGTAATTACCTCCGTCTCATGGTTTTAATCAATGATTGCTCTACTGCTTCTAGTTTTCTCTCTAATTCCTTATTTATTGCCCAACACTAACTACCATACAAATTTTCTAAGGATGGCCCCTTTTATTGAGTCACTGTGTACATTGTAAAATTTGATTGGATTGTAGTTTCTCTTTAAGAGATTTGGCAAGTAATATCTTTCTTTTTAATTATCTGAGATAAAAAAAACAATTAAAAAGCAAACTATGAAAAAAATAAAAACTAATTAAAAGCATTGAACGAACGCAAATAAACAACAACCGAAACTAATATTTGTTTTTTTATGTCCGCCAAGCTTCTTGCGATATTTTATGCGGAGAGACACCTGTACTGATTCCATTAAGTTAATGAAAAGTATTGTGAACAATTAAAACTAGTTGTCGAGTTATACATTTTTGTAACTGCTTTACATCGGTTTCCTATCTTTTGCTTAATTCTCTCGAAAAAGTCTGTTAAACCTAGAGCCTGTAATCATCTAAAGATAAAATCTCTTTTGTTCTTAATGCAATGTGTATCAAGATTTTTCGCAATAGGTTTTTCCATAGTGGAAAAAGTTTGCAAGGGGCACAACCGGAATAAACAGAATGACGTAAAATTAGCAAATCTACATTTAGTGATTACACCCCTTGAAGTTGAGTGCCTAGCAACAAAACAGCACATGACAGAAACCCCGAATTATTTCAATGCCTATATCTAAAATGTGTTAAAGAGCGTTAAAATTTCATCAATGGGTATTATGGCGAATATAATTTTCAATGTGCTAACGCCCAGGCATGTCAAGGGTCTGAAATCCTGAGACCATTTTGTTGCGAATCGTCTGTATGCATATAACCATCCAGTGCTCTTAACTGATATGGTCAGAATAAAAATAAATAAATAAATAAATAAATAAATAAAAAGAATTAAAATTGAGTCTGCGGCACAAATATTGTATCTAGGCTGCTGCTGCTGCTACTACTACTAGTGCTGCTACAACTACTACTACTACTACTACTACTACTACTACTACTACTACTACTACTACTACTACTACTACTACTACTTCTACTACTGCTACTGCTACTATTACTACTACTGCTGCTGCTACTGCTGCTGCTGCTACTGCTACTACTACTACTACTACAACTATTACTTCTGGGAAAAAAACATTTGAATGAAATATTCTCTTAAAGATTCACCTCAGAAATTCTATACAAGTATTTGTGTCTTTCTTAATAGGAGAAATCCTTTTCAAGGGTCGGAATCGGAAATTATCGGAGATAAAACTAGCATAGAGTCATTATGCATTATGCTTAAGGTTTTGGCGCCTATACTTTTACACTAGGACGTAGCATTTAAATTTCCTGAAGTTCCCAGTAATGTAATGACTTTTTTAGACCAAAGATCTTAGAAAATAAAGATCACCTAACTAAGAGTTGTTTACTCTTTGTTCCGTTATGATGTTGGGTTATGTATAATTCCTGGATTATTGCCCTTACTTTGAGGTTGTGAGCTTGTACAGTGAACGTACGCATAGCGCTATTGGCAACGTGATGCATTTAGAATTTGATGCTTTTTGTGCTTTCATTTAACCTTTTTCATCATAATAGCTTCCCTATTTAAAAAAATAATTTTTATGCAAATTGCGCTTAAGGTCTATTATTTTGTTCATCATCGTTAACAAACATTCAAAGGGCCGTAACTCCCTTCCATCTTAGGCTCAAATGGATATAAAACAATAAATACTTTCTAAGATCTTTGAATAGGCTCAATGCATTATAATATAAATACCAAGCTTATGTAGCCTTAAAATCGAAAAAAAAATTAGATACTCATATTAACTTCATGATTAAGACTCTTGTTTTAAACATTTCCTATTCACGAAAATACGCCCAAAAATAATGCGAGTTATTTTTTCAATTGTTGGCATTTTAGAGGGCTATAAGAACTAGTAAAGTGTATTTCGATGCCAGGACGACCTCACTACTACAGTTAGGAAAAGAAAGCTGAAGTTGTATGGACATATGACCCCATCGTAATGTCTTGCTAAGATTCCTGCAAGAAATATTATAAGGGTGAGAAAAAGAGGTAGACAAAGAATGAGACGGAAGGACCAATTTCAAACACCTAAACTTCAGAGACTCCCACAGAGAAAAAAAAGAGAAGAAAAAAAAGAGTTGCAGAGAAACTGTCAAAAGATCCTAAGTGGTATGCCAATGACCCTCCCTTTGGTTACGACATAGGTGAGGTGAATTGAAAATATATTGATTAAATTGAAAAAAAAACTAGCTCTCCGCTAGTTCAAAGCCTGAGATCACCCTGCTATATACAAAACCTGAACCTCCGTTAGTCCCTCGAAAGGTAAATGTGCGCACACCAAGGTTGCAATCATCACCACTTTTGTAAGTTTTACGTTCGAAATTTAGCGGTTATGGCCCTTGTAAAGCATTTTATTCGTCTAAGAACAATTCAAATTTCCAAAAACTTATTTTTCATGTTGATACGAATCTTTATAAAGGTCATAAAGAGCAGATGAGACTTTGCCAGGTTTGATCTGAATTTATGTACTAAGATTTGAGAATAAATAAATTTCCAACAATCACAGCCGAAGCAACAATAACGACAAATACAATAAATTAAAATAATATCGAAATAATAATATACGTGTAGCCTCATCTATTACAAAATTATAGCAAGGTAGTTTCATAATGTACGGATAACAAGTAATATTTTTAATCTGTTTTGGATCAATTTTTATTCATAAACACTAACATTCACTATAAACACACTTTTAAAAAATTAATGCTGTGTTCTATTCTTTAAAAGGCCTTTATGACATTAATAAGGCAGCGAACTCAAAATTTTCTTTAATATGAGTGTGCTTGTGAAAGTTTTTAAACTCTTTCTAAAAACATTGCACCTTTTTGGAATTAAAGATCGCTTAGTGTCTTTTTTTTAAAACTTTGTTTAGAAGCTGTAGATCACTATCTCTTTGCTAGCACCACCTCGGATATTTTACAGTTTCGCCCCTTGAACGACAACATAAGTTTATAACCATGGGTCTTTTTGGGCATAGTCAGTCAATACCATGGTGATGTTACGCTTCCAGGTCCTCAGTCAGGACAGGGCGCCGATGGATGGCCTCAAAGCTGCAATAGAAAAAGCATTGCAGAATATGTTACGATGCCAGGTTTATCTCAGATATTTCTTTCGTTTTTTGCCCCGTGTAAAGTTTTATTGAAATGAAAATAAACGGATTAATAATAATTTCCTGGGCGAATTTTTATGTCTGTTGGCCATTATGACACACAAGAAAGAGAGACTCTACCTATCATGAAGCGAATTATGACACTTGATCCTGAAAATAAACAAAAAAAAACAAAACAAAACAAAAAACAAAAAAAAACAAGAAAAAAAAAAAAAAAACACGTCACACATGATATCAAAGTATGTGTTTAATGCTTATTTTACAATCATCGTTTAAAAAAAGTTTTTGCGATGTATGCTGTCGCTTTCCGACATTTCAAAAGCCTTCTTTTTTATTTCAGGGCTGCACATTGTCAGAAAAGTAATTTGCAATGCAGTAAGTTATTCATGCGAGAATGAAGATAGTTTATGGTGAAATGTGCATTTCAGACTGTGCAGTTCGCAAACGGGTGAGAATTTTTAAAGGGTAAGACCCCAGAGAGACAATTCTGCGTGATCGAAAGCGTTCGGGTAGACCCCTTTCCGCATCGGTCACGGCTCATCGAGAGAAAGTTGACTGCATGATTATAGCAAATCGAAGGGTCAAACAAAAGGAAATTGCCAATGCAGTAGGCATTTCGAAAGAACGAGTGCACCATATCGTCACAACTGTACTGGGTAACCGAAAAGTCTCTGCCCGTTGGGTCCCAAGACAGCTCACTGTAGAGATGAAAGCGCAGAGAAAGGACATGTGTACTCAACTCTCAGAGCTTTCAACTGTCTTCATTCCTGCATGAATACTTGCAGCAGAACATCCCTCAGCTGCCAAAAACTCGATAACAGAGCGCTGTTCGATGAGAAGGTCATTGGACATCGCCATTGTCTCATAAACATGGCTACCCCATCACGTGTTGTGCACCACTGCATTATGAGTACAAATGACGTCACTCAAACTTGTTGTTCTAGTTAAGCCTAGAAAAATGGTTTGAGAGTATATGTATGAAATTTTAGGTCGATGTGACGAAAATCGACTGAGTTATTAGCAAACGGAACTTAATTATCAGCCTGCCCTCGTAGTAGTAGTAGTAGTAGTAGTAGTAGTAGTAGTAGTAGTAGTAGTAGTAGTAGTAGTAGTAGTAGTAGGTGAGTATTTTTCGAGGTCTACCAAGGGGCTTTCGAGGGATTCCTAGAGATTCCTAAGGATTCCAAGGGCTTCCTAGTGATTCCACCAAAGGGCTTTCGAGGGATTCCTAGGGATTTCGAGAAAAATAAACACCCTATAACGCCGTCTATAATACTTGTCAGTTCGGCAAACGCTTTTCAGTCTGTACAAAATTAATTGTCCCACCTCATTGTGGGGTCTCACTGTAAGTATCATTTTTTGTGTACAGTCCATTTGAAGGGTCAATATGAAAGGCATGCACTGAGCAATATTTAACAATTGCGCATGTAAGAAAAAACGACTGCCGTGCATTAAAGTCTGCCTACTCTGTTCAGCTTCTGGTCATGCACCTTATTTGCTGGAATAGCAAAAATAGCCTAAGTGGTAAAATTTTGTGCTTCATATTAAAGAAGGTAAATGTAATCCAGGAAATACATGATTTTGTCAGAACGTGTGCTCATTTATTATCCATTAAAATATTCTTTTGTAGGGTCTAAATTTCTTAACAACATAATAATATTTTGCTCCTTAAGTATCAGTTAATGGTGTGACATCCTTGATGGGTAAAAGGTGTTTTATAAATTCACCAGGGTATTGATGCTCATCCTCCCAAAATGAATCCTTGATGTTGTAAATATATACTGAGAGGAGAATGCATCAAAAGCAAGTGATCGAGAATTTCTGAATCTTGAAGCAATCGGCCCTCTTCAGAAAGTGATTTGGACGGTTTGAGCTTTGTAAACGCAACCAAATAATAGAATTAATTCTGCTATTAATTTAGTGTGCAAGACATATGATTAGAAATCTATTTGGTTCAAAAGATCAATATTCCCAATTGTTTCAAAGAAAGTTAACTCGCAATTCAGTGGCGACAAACTAACTTCATCTAGAGGTCTCAAAGCTTATTTTCTGGCTCTAGATCTACTACTATACGGCATCATTAGATCTTACTTTAGGCCTAGATCTAGATCTAGAAGTTCGTTTGCTGTTCCAAGCTGACTCAAAATTTGTATTACCACAATGGCACTTTTAAGAAAGCATTGTTAATATTTGGTCCAAAACATCTGCAATCTATATCCTTAAATTTAATGTAGGGCGGCTACATCTAGAACCTATATCCATGACATACATGTTGTGGTACAGGTAGATTTAATTTAAACCTACGATCTGTATTTAAAAAAAGCGCTCTGTAATCGTCATTAATCGACAAAAGCTAAGTTTTGTCGGTCAGTCAGTGTATACGATTTGATCAGTTCCTTCTCGACCACAACAGGATGCCTTTTGATCTCAAATCAAAGAGAAATTTAATCTGGTTAAAAAAATGATGTGTTAGGCTTGAGCATCGCAGAAGTATCTAATCATAATGATTTAAACCGTGATCTGAAATTCAAATAATACTAACAAATCCTCATATTGGTCATACGCATTGCCGCTTTCTTCTCCTCCTTTAAAATAAAATAAAATCCAAACCGCGAATTTGTGGAATTTATACACTCATAGTAATTTCTGGGTCTAGCGTGAGGTGATAACACATACAAGGAACTCGGCCTATCAGCAATTATTTTTAGCTTTTAAATTATCGTTTGATTACTATCTATTATAATTTTCCAAGTCAATGTTGGTACTTGCTATCTCATCGCTAGTTTTGCCGCCATACTTCGCAGTATTTAATGTTTTATTAAAAATGAACAAATACATTTTCAACATTTCATGTACCTATCAAGCTTATCCGTAGAAGAAAAATAATATTATTACAATGTAACATGGTAAAACTAACAAATTTCGTGTGCATTTTTAAAAACTATCTGGAGACATAAATTATCGAGAATGGAAATAGTTTTGAGTTTGTCCACATGAAGATTTTTTCATCACTTCTTTCTGCTCGTGCAGAAAATTATCAAGGGGCTTAATCCACAATAGCCAATTTTTGTTCCTAAAACAGACCTATGAAGGTTGGCTTCCCTGTTAAAAATACATTGATATGATATGATTGTCATTATATAGTGTAAATACATTAATCCGTTCCTTTTCAAAGCACATAAAATCCAAGGTTTTTTTGCTTTATAAATGCTATGAAAAGACAAGAAAAAACGTTGCTGAGCCTTGAATTTTCTTTCATGTGGACTTTGTCGCTTTAAAATTTTAAATAAATGTTAGGAGACAAAATTAAAAAAAAAATAAAATTGCTGAGTTGTAGTCTGAATAGGATACCCATCCTTTTAACTTAAACATGTAATCTCAGATATCCTACTCTACAGCCTTTGCCCATTTGTCTGCTATACTCTCTTAAGCAACGAGCCTTCGGTCTTTCCTTTCCCTATTGGTCAGATCATCGAGTAATATCAATACTGTTAGATAAAAAAATACTGAAATCGCAAACACCTTGAAGAGTATTTAGCCATAACGAGGGAAGAAAATATGGTTTAAAAGATATGGAAGAATAATTGACCAGATGAATAGTTCCAGTTTGAAACAAAATAGACATTTTTTTAAATTATAATCTCAAAAATGCACATATATAGTAATTTATATTATTTCTACATTCACAGAAGTCAGTACATTGATGTTGTCTGGTGAATTTGTAGGTGTATATTTAAACATCTGTATTCAAGAATATTATTATCTTTGTGAATTCTTTTCGGAAGGCTTGGAGCGTAATAAGGATAATATTATGAATTTTTTTTATATTATTTACTTAAAAACGTCAAAAGAAAGCCTACCCTCACGATGATAAGACAATAGAAAATTACGGATGAAATGAATGCAAAACATTTACACAGGTCTTTAACAAAGTTTATTTTTGCCTACACGTTTTAGTCTAAAAGAATGTATATATTTTTTAAAAAGCAAAATGTTGGATCGCACAAAACGATAACATTGATAGTTTTTTTTATACAACATAAAACTATAACCAGAGCGTCTGTAAGGTGAGAGAGACAATTAAAATACTAACAGTATCGATCACTCTTTTTCTCCCAGCCTCAACCTTTTCACCGTCCGTATCAGGTTCACAAACAGTATTGCATGCAAGGATATTTTTTTGAAATTTCACGGAGAAAACATAACACATCTCGTTCTCGATTACCTTGTAGACTTTCTCTGGTGTAAGTGGAAAAAGAACACTGATATCATACTACATTTTACAGTTCTTACCATATCAATCTATAGTAGTTATTAGAAACAACAAAGGCAACAACATTAATTGCCAATGCAGACGCAGCTTTATTCACCACATCATATACAAATCTACTAAATTTGTAGAGCTATATTACATCCATGTTGAAATGAACCATCAAATTAAAACAAATAGATGAATTAATAAAACAAAAAAAAAAA
>BLXT01007695.1:363841-378749 GCA_019648995.1 Plakobranchus ocellatus | reverse complement strand
GGGGGGGGTAAATTCCGTCACATTCAAACTGTGTTTTTATAAATTATTATGCCCTGTGATACTTTAATATCATATGACTTAACAACGGTTTTAGCATTTTTGAAACGGAAAGTGAATGAAACCTGAACTTATAAGCAGATTTTTTTTTGCTCTACAAAGCAAACCCAGTTTCATTAATTTACAAACTGTACAAAAGCTACTGATGCGACTCGACTGTATGAAGACTTCTGTTGTTACGACTTAACTTCAATTCCTACAAGCTTTTTACCTCCCCTCCCCCCCTCCAAAAAAAAAAAAAAATCTATGTCTTATGAGAAGCAAAGTATAAATATAGTTTCTTGTAATCATTATTTTGATAATGCAAATTTCTGTGTATATTTGTCATCAACCACTGCTAACGCGTAATGTGGTGTGTGTGTTGATTTTAGTTGTCTACTGTTTTCTTCCTATTTTCTTGAATTTAGTCTCTGTAGCTCATGAATAAATTCGATCTTAAACTTTATTGTTAGTTATGTTTTCTAACAGTTTTCTCTTCTTTCTTTTTTTTTTGTCATTTTCGGTAATGGCAAACATTGATATTGACTCTTGTCAAGTCTATAAGACAGGCCTTGTAAATATCTTGATCCACTTCATTTTTCATAATTCATATATAAAGTTTCATGCAAAAAAATATTAAGAAACTGAAACAACTCCTTGATACGCACTGAAATAATTCACAAATTTTAAAACTAATAAATCCATGCGACTCAACTGTGTAAAGATTTCTGTTGACAAGACTTAACTTTAATTCCTACAAGCCCTTACTGCATCTATTCAGGCTATAACCTTAGCTCTTTTCGGCCCTCCTCTTCAGAATGGCTAGAGCAATAGGGGGACACCAAGGCCTGTACCTTTCTGTCTTACCAAAGTGAACAGGTGAACAGGTGGTCCACACATTTTGTAAATGACCAGAGTAAGCCGCTAAACCTATCAAAGACCTCACGGCCGCATTCTGGAGTAGGTCATCGGCAAAGATCTTGCATAAACTCTCCAATGCTGTCACCTCTTTTCAGGCGTGAGAATTCCGAATGCTTCCATCAACGTTTACGAGCTCAAGTACTTTTTTGTCAGAGTTAATCCGTAGTTAAATAAATATAATGGCTGGGAGACTACGGACCATTATGGATACAAGGAAACATCGGTGACACTAAAGTGTCTTGGAAGCCAACCTAACCGCATACTGGCATACAATGCTGTTGCATTTGATTGAATTTTTGGGCGATATTTGAAATTCATAGTTATGGTAATATATATATATATATATATATATATATATATATATATATATATGTGTGTGTGTGTGTGTGTATATATACTCACACAACCATATATACTATATATATATATATATATATATATATATATATATATATATATATATATATATACATCCATATATATTATATATTATACATCAAAATTTCCAGTTATCTAATTAGGGTATATTTTTAAGCTAATAATTCAAACAAGAGCGATTCGGCCGGTTAAGAATAACACACTCGGAACAAACTGAAAACTCAGCTAAAAACAATGTCCTCGCGATTTTTAAGAGTTTCATGATGGTAGAAGGCACTGATACTCTTTTTCTTTTATTTTCTATGAGAGTATCAACATTTTTTCTCATTTCTTACCTTTTTATTGCTTATGAAACTTCCAGAACAGACGCAAAATCTAAAATTATAACTTAGATCGTAATAAATTTTAAAGAGACAAACTGAATTATTATCATCTTCTTGTAAAAAATCTTAACAACAAATAAGCATCTCAATTTAGAGACGAATCTTACAAAATATTAAAAGGTGTTGTGGCAACGAGATTCGGAAACAACGTAAGACCCAACTGCATGAATGCAATCTACTCGGACACATTTTTCAACCATTCATCATTACTATTAGCAATACGCTGAAAATTATGTGACAAACTCAACGGATACAAGGAAAGCTGATATTCAGAACGTTGTCTAAATGGAGAGCCAATTACAAAAAGCCTTTTGAATGGAAATTGCACAATAACTTTCATGAAAATTTTTTTTTTTTTTTTTTTTTTACCAATTTGAGATTGCCTGACTTAATGGTGTCAAAATAAAATTATGATTCATGAGCTTGAATATGTCATCGATTACTTTTTTAAGTTGTTCTTTATTTAATTTGGGATCTTTGAATATATTTAAAATAAACCACACACATCAAAGGCGCAGCGTTTCTTCTAATCCGATAAAAATAATTTCCAGGAAAAAAAATATAAAGTGAGCAAATAAAAATGATGTCAGTTTAAATTCTGAAACGATTAGTAGACTGATAGATTAAGAAAGCTTACACGCAAACGATCATAACGACTATTTTCGTCTTCTATGGTTTCACACCTAACCTTCGATTACATATACTTTTACATATGAACTTCGATTAATTTTGTTTTTACAGCTGAATTTCAATTACGTATGGTTTCACACCTGAACTTATTTTCTTACGACTTTAGAACAGAATCTTAATTGTTTATTTTATATCTGAACCTCATTTATGATTTATAGTTTTGCATCTGAATTTCGATTACTTATGCGTAAAGATCTTAATTACGATTACATATAATTTCACATCTGAATAAGTTAATATCGCGTCGTTGTAAAGGCGTTAGCTTTATCAAAAGACGAAAAACTCGTATATGTCTTCCATTTGAAAGAATTTTACTTTTCTCTAAGTTCATTATGAATCAATTTCAACACCTGACTTCGAGAAATACAATCTAAATAGAATGTTTTATGTTACAGCAGACGGAGGAGGGAAGTTTGACTTTATCCAAGCCATGGCCAAACTATGCAAGCGTTAAGTCGTAAGAACAACATTTCTGGTCACTGGAACAGGAATTTGCTAAAGTGGCCGTCACGGTAATGGTCACCTACTGCGGCCTTGTCTCATTATCTATCTATGGTAAGACAAAAGTGAACTTTTGGCTATGTGATCCTTCTTCTCTACGATTTATTCTTGTTTAGTTTTCTTTCTTTTCTTTTCTTTTGTGAAGGAAAAGAATATAACTACCAACTCTTTTCTTATGTGAATATAATACTTCTTAAAATAAGTTCTAATGGGGCAGCACTTATGTATATAACATTCATGAGTAAAATACTTAGTTCCCTTCTTCCCCCCCCCCCAAAAAAAAAAAAAAAAAAAAAAANNNNATCTTCTCCTGGATATCAAAAAAAAAAAAAAAAAAAACAATATACAGCGACACTATCGTGGAACATCTTTACTAGATCCCTTTGCGGTTTTTATGTTTGCCCAAATGAAATTGTCACAGCTTTATTAGAGGCTTTAACAAGACGATATTCATAGTTTTTGCCTTAATCAATACCATTTTGAAATACCAGAGGATTAAAATCATCACAAACAACTTTGGCCATCAGTAGACCCAACAGTGTTATGACTTTTATGTTTTTCATGTCAGAAAGCCTTAACAAATATAATTTATGACAAAGCATTATACTACGGGCTAAACGAAACACAGAAGCAAGTCTCTAGTGGTAAAAATGTATGCTTTCTGTTCTTGTATAAAAAACATTTTGCCTTTTCAAGAGAAACGCTATCTCTTGTCCTTGCCTCGTAAAATGCTATTTTCCCCAAATCAATCATACAAAAAGTTCAAAACAACACATATTATGTTTTAACTGATCTTGCTGTACATAATCTATATACAGACACTTCTAAAACATCTGCGAATTCACCGCATTTAGCAAAATTTAACAATAATAAATGCCAGTCAAAGAATAATTACATCTTGAGCTCTTCATTTTTTAAATTTTTTTTTTTGCCGTATTGAAGCTGTGAAAGAAATGGACGTTGGTCGTCCATCATTATCATCATCATCATCATCATCATCATCATCATCATCATCATCATCATCATCATCATCATCAGCAGCAGCAGCAGCAGCAGCATCCTCATCATTATGTTGTTCTCAACTGATATTTTGCCTTTGTACATGAAGACTTACGCCATAAACTGAAAAAATTGATTCAATAAAAGTTAGCCAGTGCACGTTATAAACTTCAGGTTTGCTATGCAAAACTTATAGTAATAGTCATTTAATATAAGTTGTATATATTTTACATCTGGTTCATTTGAAACTGACGTCTTTTATCTAAAATTGAAGGAATTACGATGGGAAAGTTGAAACAAAAGCACTAAAGCGCATCAACTAAAGCGCGTTTCCAACTTGATGCGCTCTATACAAACTGACCGCCTCAAAGTAAGGGCAATGACTAGAAAATCTGTAACGCAACAAAGAGAAGGGGGAAAAACTCCATGTATGCAATGATTACTTTTTGAGATTATAGCTGATATTGGCTTATTTCAATTATAGACAGGGTGCACTAGTCAAAGGATAGGATTACAAAGTGAAACAAGTTGTGACGGACAAACGCAACTTCAGACATTCAAATACATAATTCGTCTAACTGACAATAGATCCTTTAGAATAAGACAACACTTTACACTTTTTAGGGCAAAAGAAACAACTGAAGAGAATTGACAGTTATGTTGGAACAAAGTATAATTTGCCCTTCATCAAGTTCCTTCAGCTCGCCCAGAATACTATCACCAATAAATCAGATGGAACAACCAGGTTATGTGTTGATTTTGGATGATTTAACTCTGTTCGTATTTTTGATAAGGAGCCTATTCCTCAGATGGGTGAGATTATGACCAAGATTAAAAGGGCTAAATTCTTGTCAAAATTGGGTTGCACAAAAAAGATATTTTTCAAATTATATTTGTAGATGAATAAAAAAATTACACTGTATTTCAAACATCAATGGAACTAATGAAATTTAAATACTTACCTCTCTCGGTTGGTCTACAGCATCAGTGCACGTGAAATCAGTATTTTAGGACATATGGTCGGTCACAGAATCATTTCATGAGATCCTTAAAAAAGACAAAAAATACTTTGGCTTTAAAAAGACCGAGGAAAATATGTGGACTATTCAACCGCTACAGAAACTTCGCTTCTTTTTTCCCCCTAAATTATGAACCATCTAACAAACTTGACATATGCAAGAAAATAAAACACAATGTGAGAATGCTTTAAATGCATTTAAATCCATGAGTTCAGAAACTACATTCATACTCCCCGATCTCAACAAAGATTTTATTGTCAACACATACATCTTCAAACCAATGAACGTTAGAAGGTGTACTATATTTAAAGAGAACCCTTGGATAGAGAAAGCAATCATCCCATTTTTGAGAAAAAGACTCTCGCTATTGACTTCCCTAGAATCAGTTTCCTAAGTTTATGAAACGTTTTACTATCCAATCCGACCATCGACTGTGAACGGTCCTCATAAAGAACAAAAAGCTAAAATCAAGATGATTACTTTGGAGTCTTGCCAGCCAGAATTTTTCATTTGCTATAGAACCTATCTCAGAATCAGATACAAGTATAGGTGACGCTTTGCCATGTCTCTAAAATTTAAGTACGTAACTACCCCACAGCTAAAATTTTTTTTCTCTTTTATGCTATACCAATATTAAATCACATCATCTTGCACGCCTTCTCATTTTTAGGCTCCCTTTGATTTCTTATTTCAAGACCTGCAATCGGAATATTTTATCTCCAAACAAGATATATTTAAAATCTTTTTAAACATTTTCAATTAACAGCCTTAAAAAGTATGGCTTATGGTGCTTGCTTTCTTGAAAAAAGTGCGTGCTACGCAAAAACACACCACGTTATTGCTATAACTGTTTTGTGCATGTATAAATTGATTTTATTTTCATCAATATACACATACTAGTCTTATAGATTATTCTACTTTATTCAACCTCTCAATTTGAACCTATGTCACTGTCCATATCACATTGTTAAGATTTTCTTATCATGACCCTATAATGCTGTGCCTTCTAGAAGGCTATCTTTGTAAAACTAACCTTTTTTAGACCTAACCACTTGAGTGCTGAGTTAAAGAATTGCTAATCCCAAAAAGAGGAGAAACAAAGTCGAGATTTAGAGTTTTGTTTTATTTTATTTCTTTTTCAATGAAAATATTTTTTCATTCTATTCCTGATGCTACATGAGGATTTTCTGCATCTCTCCAATACCTTACCCAAGTAAGACAAAAAAAAAACCAAACAATCAAATTACAGTGCTCTAAGAGATTGAATTACCCCTCAAAATTGTGTGGCGGCACAGGAAAACCAGGACAAAGTCGCAAACAACGAGACGCCACAAAGGTAAAAAATAATCGATAAACCTAAAATGTAAAATAAAATGAGTTCTTTACATATTGTGAACGGTTAGCCTTTTATTTAATGTTTCCCAAAATATCAAAATAAAATTCAACCCAGAAATATGTTTATTTTGTGGGTTTTTTTTTTTTTAGGTATGTATCGAGCAATGTTGTTCAAGATTGTTATTATTACGTGTTTATAAAAGTCTAACTTCAGACCTCTTGTGGAAAGAGACAGCTGTAACACTCTATACTATATCGCTTATCAAATGAAAGCTCTTCTTTTGTTCTCTTAAATAAACATGGTGCGCATTAATACCACAAATCGGGAAGAAGTGCACATACTGTAAAGCATCGCATGTTCGTTCACAAACACGCAAAAATAGTCTATATTGTGGATTTTCAACCTGAAAAAAAATTCCTCCAGCTAAATAAGGGCTGCAGATTATGTTGAGGATATGAATTTTTTAATTTTTAGTAGATTTGATAGATCTAGATCCAAAGATTTATGAAAGTAACCACGTCAGTATTGTTGCAAGAGCAAATATCAAACTAGAATCTAGATCAATGTTCTATAGAAGTCTAACAACTTTAAATGCGATTTTCTCAGTTTCAGTTTTTAAAATTTTTTAACCTTTGAAATGTCATAACTTTGGCTGTGATAAAGATAGACAAAAAATTTAAACTGCACTGTATTCAGCAAAAGCAGACCTTTCATTTGGTACCAATATCTCTAAAGGTCAAATTTTACGTTTGACCTGGTCCTCCTGTGCCGCATCACGTTTATTACCTATTTTGCTCAAGAGCAATATTTTAAAAAAGATAAAATAAGACGTTGTAAGGGCAGCGAGTCTCGCTCACCTAGATCGCCTTGTAAGATTATCAATAATCTAACAAGTCTTTAATTTTGACCATTTTGAGTTTAGAGGATCCATTTGGACGTACACGATGTTGTTCTCTTGTTGTCTTCTCATCGTCCTGCTTCGTTGACATAAAAAAATATCATATCATCAAAGATGGGGCGATTTCACCTTTTTTGTTTTTTTAATAATCAGATAAAAAACCGATTGTAAATCGAATGTTAAATGTAGCATATGAACTTTCTCCCCTCAATTATCCTAAAAATAAAACTAGGAATTTTCTTTTATTTCTTATTGTCTTCCTGACAGAACGCTAATAAATAAAAAGGTACTTATAAAAGATAAATTCAGTCTAAAATTAATTTTAAGAAAATATATTTATATGTTGAACGCTCTCTGAGTGGGGCTCCAAGCGTCTTAGAATAACGGTCGATAAAACTGACATAGGCCTCAAAACTGTTTGCTTCTAAACTAAGATATACTCAATAAACTATTTTTTCTCAAAATTGTCATCTGCCACGTTGTCTAACGTCTGAAATACAATAAAAGTAAACCGAGATACAAGTATCTGATACTGTCATCTAGTACATTTTCTTAAGTCTAAATTACAATATAAGTAAATAAAGATATATGTATCTGAAACTGCCACTTTTTTCTTACCTCTAAATTAAAATAATAGACAACAAATTTAAACTGGTCTTTGAACTATAACATTTTCTTAGTTCTAAAGAAAAATCGTAAAATATGCACCAAAAACTGCCATCTGCCACATTTTCTTACTCCTAAATTGCATTTATTGTCTATAAATCTATCTAGAAAAATCATCAGCCACACTTGGTTACTTCCAATATATGCTCTCTGAAATATTTATACACTTGTGAAATTCTGCAAGCTGTTTCATTCACAAGAAATAAGTTTTACAATTTTCATTTTAAAGCACACACACACACACACAAAAGATAACATATAATATTACAAAATTTTTTTAACATCTTTATAAAATATTATTTATGAGATATCTAGAAGTATAAAAAAGTAAAGTAGGTCCCACGCTTAATCCAAGCCTCGGGGAACCAGGAGTAGGGTCCTGATTGTTCTTGGCATACGGCATTATGAGGTAGTTTGCCATTGCTTTCCTCGCCGCCTTTACTTTCATCGGATCTTGAGACCTAGCTACCCATTTAGTGCTGGGTGGACAAAGGGGAGCAATAGAAAATTGACTTGGTGCGGACTGTCTAGAAGTATACAAATAGAAAAAAAACCCTCGACTTTCTAATATTTTTTTCTAGAGACACCGGTGGTGGTAAGGTTAGCGACGCCACCCTCAAAACTCTAGGCTCATTCCTGTTGTGGTTTCAAACTCAAGCCTGCCATCTATATACTGTTCTGGCAAAAGCCTAAAATAATTGGATCATCTTGTAGTAATCAGGACATATGCAAAACAAAGCATTTTTCCTTTTCATCCGTTAACTTCTTTCTATGCCTTCCTCAGTATCATAAGTTCTCTTTCTATCTTGCTTACGTCCTCTCCGTCTGTTATCTCTATCACTGAAAACCATGTTAGAAGGTAACTTCAAACATACCAGTGATCACTTTTTGAAGATTGAAAACGCCATTACAGCGACAGCGAAATATTTAAAAGGAAGCATCAATTAACTTCGTAAAAAAACATGTGCATTGCTTTTTTTTTTCTTTATTCACATCGTAAATAACGATGAGCATTGCTTTTTTTTTTTTAATTCGCAGCGTAAAAAAACGATTAACTGTAATTTATTATTCATTCACATCGTAAAAAACCGATGTGCATTGGTTTCTTTTTCAATTCGCACCATAAAAGCACTGAACAAAGTTAACTTTGCCTTCGAAGTGGAGACAGCAAAATAAGGGACAGTTCACAATTGACGTCAACCAATTTATAAATTAGAAAAAAACTATGAAAAACACCGTACATGGTTCCTGAAAGTGGCCTGCAAACGCGACAAAAAAAAACCTTCGCGGTCACAAGGTATCTGGCAACCCCGATGGTTCTGTTGTTTCACAAACTAAAACAAAAAAGATGGCGATGGATGCCTCTGAATGTTATCAAGATTCTTACAAATTTTTTAAGCAGCCCATCGTGTAAAAAGTTCTGAAATTTAGAGGCGAATTTTCAATGGACAACTTTAAAGAAAGAAGTAAAAGAAGGCAGTGTCATGAACATATATGATAAAATGAATGCATTGAAATGAAAGCTGCTAGGGCTCAAATCTGGGTCCTATTTGGTTTGTTTGATTAAATAAAATATAAGAAAAAAGTCTTCAAATCTTTTGTTGGGACATTGCTAAAAAAAGTAATTTGACTTCTCAAAATTGAATAAACATTGCTTATGCACTACGTTAATCGTTACACATTAAATTCAAGCGATAAACATATAAAATGCATAAAAATATTAAAGTTGATATCAACCTGGAGGAGGGGGGTCAATATTTGCCAAATTTTAATTGATGTCAATTGTGAACGGTCCCTAATGATGTTACTAGCTATTCACAAAGGGTGTGTGCAACGTCCAAACTAGATCTAGATCTAGATATGAATTTCAATATTTCTGATCTATTTAAGTTCTAGATCTAATTCTAGATTGAGAAACATGCAGTCCTAATAGGGTAGTAGGTACTTAAACATTCAACTTAAATATAATATGGGTCCCCTCCCCAATCTTTCTTTTCTTTGTCTGTCTCACAGAACCGAAATGTTGCCTCGCGAGGGAAACGAGGGTGACCCTTTTACTTTTTTTCTTTTATTTGCTGTCTCCCCTTTTTCTGAAGTTTTTTTTTTTTTTAAAGACTGAAGGCGTAACTAGATGATAATTCTTCAAACTCTTTCAAAGCTTTTAAAAAATCTTCATAGCTTTCAATCGTGGTTACCACCTTCATTACTATTCCCATATTACTATTATGGTGCGTGGCGGTTGTGTTGTTTTGAGTGAAAATGAAAGTGCGAGAACGCCGCGCAAGACCGATGTTTACAATGTACTTTGCAAAAAAAGCAAAATGCATCGAATTTTACGATGCAAATTGACACTTCGGATTAAAAAATGGTTATAGCAACTATATTTTTGATAAGCAGATAATAAGTAAGCAAACATAAGGGAGCAAAACTAATGCCGCTAAGTTTCTCCCTAGCTATGATAACAATATTATTTACGTCATAAGTTATGCTGCCCATACACATTTACTTTTTTTATACACTCTGAAAAGTTTCCAAAGAGCAAAACCTGTGCGTGTAACTCATCACTAACGTGAAACTGTATCATTCTGTCCTGAACCTTTGCTAGATTTTATAAACTTTTTGTACTTTGGTATCGATTATTCTTGCGGTGAGAAGCTGTTTAAAAGTAGACATAAACAGAAGAGAATATCTCAAACGAGCCAACGTATGGAAGTTCAGAGACAAAAATTACCCCATAGATCTGAGTGTATATTTGTACTCATGCAATAAGGTAAAAACTTAATGCGCGTGTTTACATCACTCACGCTTGACATTTTATAGATAAAGCTGCTCTAGATCTACTGAACGTGTGCAGTAGACAGTTCTCAAGAGCAGTTTGACCAACAGAGACAGAAGATAAAATAATGCTAAACGTTGGTCGAATAGAAAGTTGATCCATTTTGATTTAAGATATCGAACATTTTTGTGGGTGGAAAAGGTGCCCTTCTTGTTATCTCAGCCACCAGAATGTTGCTCTTCTTTAACTGGTTCAGATCCCATAAAGTGTAAGTCAAGCACATTATTTAAGTCTTGTAAATAAATAGATCACTGGCAATATCGCTTTGTGAGAATGTAACAGTCATTTGTTGTCTGTGTTCAATTGGTCTGTCGTTTCATATCAACGAGTTTGCGTTTGAAGAAACAACATATTTGTGTGCTCTGTGCTCTTAACAAAATCCTCTCGGTGTAGAATCAAATAATTATGGAGTCTTCGGGTCTTTTGCAAGGTAAGCCACTACAGCTCCTCTTGTCAGATATGTCTTTATGTGGTGTTATAAAATCTATTTTTTCCAAGGTACGGATTATTATATATATATATAGACAGACAGGCAGCCATGCAGACAGACAGATATGCAGATCGATAGATAGATAGATGGATAGATCGAAACATTTAAATACATTAAATAAGAGAGAGAGAGAGAGAAAGAGAAAGAGAGAGAGAGAGAGAGAGAGAGAGAGAGAGAGAGAGAGAAAGAGAGATAAGTAAACTAACTGTTGTTGTGTAAAAGTGTTTTAATATGAACTCAAAGGGATTACGTTGAGAAAAAAGGCATTTTGTATTATAAAGAATTAAAGGTATGAATTTTTTGCGCAATAATTTTTTTTTTATAGAGACATTCACACTCAGTCTCATCAATTGTTTTTACATAGAGCTTTCAAAGAGCGGATTTTTTTGCCCGTGTTATGTACGTAAATTGCAGTAGCTGAGATGTAAATTTGATTAAAAAAAAACCATGGAAGTTGTTTAAAAAAAACGGATACAATCTTTAAAGTTTAGCCACTCGATTGATGATCATCAGAAGGGAATATTATCATAAGAAAAATACACAAATTCTGCACTCCCGGAAACAAATGTTATCAAATTTTAGGATCCTGAAGATGTTATAAAAGTTGAGGGAAATAATTTAAGTTTCAAATAAAACTTTTTAAAGCGAAGCCGAACAACCAGTCTATATTATTACAATGCCTTATTTTCAAGCTGCTTCAGTATTGAAAAAAAAAAAGATGACAGTTACAACAAATATGCAGGCCAAAAGACGTGAAGTAGAATGGTGTCAAATTATTTTTCTCTATGTTCAGACAATAAAGAGGTGACAAACGAAAGGGGCATCAAAATATGAATGGTATTGGGAGTTGTAGTATAATGAAATTGAACTTTAAGCAAGCTTAACCCTTGGTCTTTTGCCTTTGACCTTTTTTTTTTTGGTAGTCGTACACCAATGGAAGCTTGGCCTCGCTAGACATGCGCAATGGATCCTCAAACAAAGCTTGCGTCCGATAAGATTAAATGTATTAACTTTGTTCTACTTGTGTGTAACATACGCGCTAAAAGGTCTCCAAGTCTTTGTTATATCTAGACTAGCAGCTAAAATACGAGAATTAAGAGAATTGGTGAAATTTGGATTTAATGTTGTCGCACTAGAAATAACACGTACATCACGACGCTCCAAAAGAAGAACAGGACCAACTAGCACCAAAGGATGACCTCAATTTATGCTCAAAAGTGTCTTGGCGAGTGCAGCTAGTGAAAGCAGTAAGAAAATCTCGATATCGATAATAGCGACTCGTCAGTATTCCTTTTTCTAAGTCTTCGGACGTCTGAGACACAGGTGGTCAGCTGCCGCAACATATTTGGTTTTATCTTCCCACCGAGCTAAAAAGCCTTCCGTTTTATCAGATTTAAAAAAAAAGAGAGAAACAAGTGAATTAAAATTATCTGTATCAGCTAGTGGAAAATTTTAGAGCTTAAATTATACGAAAGTAAAAGCAAGAAAACTTGGCCTTGACGAGAGTTAACTTCTCCTGCGCATGTTTTAACTATACTTTCCATTGGTGCGTAGCTGAAAAGATAAAGAAAAAAAAAAACAAAAAACGAGGGTTTCGCTAACCAGAGGTTAATGTACGTTATGCTTTCACTGTGGTTATTATTTTGCACAAGAAACAATTCAACCCAAAGGTATGTTAACTCTTATTTTCCTTTCATTACAGCTGCCCAGAGGAAGGCGTTTTTAAAGTTCCCCCTCCGCTGGCTGGTGATGCTGTTGCTGGGCCTGGCTATGCTGGTGTGGAGTAGCGATGGAACGGTTGTATGTCCAATTGAAATCTGTCCATTATGCCGTGACCGGGGAACTACTGAGGAAGAAAGATGCGATTGCAGTCTCTCAAGGTGCAGGAAGGAGTCTGGCCTTCAACGCGAAAAAAGGCTTCAGTGGTACACGACCATGTTTTATGGACCGCGAAACGAGCGGCGTAATCCTGATCGCACTGGTCTAAGAGAGGCACTGAAGCTGGCGTTCAATGCTATTGCTGCCTTTTTTAATTCACAAGAATATTATATTGTACACCCTCCACATTGAAACTTCCATGACGCCCTAGTTCGAAGGGAAACAATTATTTGGAACAAGCAGGATGGAGAATTCAATTTTAGACAGTGGTAGAAGATTCATCTAAATTTTCAAACAGTCAATATAAAGAAAATACCTAAAGCAAAAAAAAAAAAAAAAAAAAAAGGGGGGGGGGGGGGTGGGGGTGGAGAGCCAAAGACTGAGGTAACAAAAGACATAAATAAAAAATCATTGCAAAATGCTGTTGACAACAAACCTATAGTGATACTCATGTGTTGATGCGTTTATATATTTCGATTTCACAAAGGGCTCTGTGAAAAAGTTACGTCTCAATCTGTAATAAGAATTAAAATATTCATCCTCAAATTATGATTTATTGATTTATTTCTTCCATGCCAAGTATTTTTCTCTTTTTTTTTTTTTCATTTACTTTCCTTTCAGCTATATGTTTGTTTATGATTACTGGCTTTAAGACTGCTTGAGCTGTCACCCGACTGGTTTCTCATTGACTGATTCCTCAGAAATAAATAAATCTTTGGAGAGAGATGACGACACCGACAACGCAATATGTGTGTGTGTGTGTGTATACGTATATGAAACAAAATATATTATTATTATCACTGTTATTCCAGATTAACTGTAAATAAACATTGAATATTCCCTTAATCAACAAATTTAGTTCAGGGCTGTGAACATTTCGAAAGTCCTGTTAAAAAAAGGCTGCCACCATGCTCCTCATCTTGGGATTGCTCTCACGAGTAGTATATTAAGTTATCGGTGTTCCGCGGTGGCTTGTTTGTAACAATATCACACTTTAGACGCCTAGGTCCTGAGTTTGAATATCACAGCTTGTGCTGACTTGTGAGAATAATGGTTTTGTCTATAACCTGATTTTATGTCTTGAGAGAGGCAAACATGTCTACGCAGAAAAAAATGAGTCTGCATATTTTTTCGCCTATAGACAAGGTGATCTCAGACTTTCAGATCCCCATCAGACCAGAGCGTCAGTAACTGGTTTAATCTCGCGAAATAAGACTCCCTGCAGATATCAGGGCGGACTCGCTAGCCATTTTACCACTATTGCCACCATGAGAGTGGGGAAAAAAAATCTCAATCAGCTCTTTGCTCCAAATGAGTGCAGTGATGTCATTGCTCAAGGCCACAATGATTTTTTTTCTTTCCAAACCTTGTAGACATAGTCGACCTTATTACTAAATTAAGAGAGGAAACGCAGTGAGCATTAAGCCTGTTGGTTCAACATAACCCGACAGGTTGGTTTGGTTTTTGTGTATAGCCAGTTTACAACAAGATGGCCTTAGGCTCTCAGGCTCTCCGTCAGGCGCCGGTGGCAGTGCTCGAACCCGCGACAGAAAGGCTGTGCAGATCTCAGGGCAGGTTCGCTATCCACTATATTACCAGATGGGCGAGCAAAAGAATTGCTTATCCCAGACTGAACCAGGAAACCTTATTCTTATCTCTTAACTTGCACTCAGTGCACTGCAATGGCTACTCAGTGCATGTTGATTTAAAGCCCTCTCAAAGTTTTGATCACAAAACTTCCTCTTGCCTTCCCCTCCCGTCTCTTTAATACTCAACGTTTCTTATCTCTTTTCCTTTTATTTTCCATTTATCTCTCTTTCCTTAAACCCTGCCGCTTTGCCCAAATGCACTGCACTCTTTTTCGTTCCCCCCCCCCC
>BLXT01007695.1:314797-332839 GCA_019648995.1 Plakobranchus ocellatus | reverse complement strand
TAAAAACTACATGTTCAGGCTTCGAGACTTTTCTTTTAAAAAAGACTAAGGAAAAACTACAAAACTGACAACTATTCGAGCTTTGCTCGTGGCTACATGTCTTTACATCTACCTCGCCACTCTCTGAAACAACTACCTCTACCTCTGCATCTGAATTGGCGTAAAGTTGGAGAGTGAAATCCTACACTAACTGAATGAGCATCGTACATATAGGCTCAGAGAAAGTCGAGGTGGGGTCTAGGGCGGAAACAGTATTGTTTCCCTAGGAGCACACAAACAAAGGCACAAAAATCGACTCAATAGGTCGTGGTGATTTATTTCGACAAGCTGGGTCCGAGAAAGCGCCAGCAATGAGTAACTTACCTCCGACTGATTAGACGTACCGCAAAAGCACCTAAGGACCTGAGAAAAACAAATGACAATAAAAGAGTTTCTTCCCTGAAACCGATATTTAACCAACACCAAGTTTCCTTCCTGCGGGTGAGAATTCTCTGCCCGAAAATTATGTTTCTATTTTAGTGGTCTAGCGGTAGATCGTTACTTTGATAAAGAGGAGTAGTTGAAACAGATGCACGTGAGACAACCATTGGGGAATGAATAATGAAATACATGGGAGTGGGATTGAATAATGTTACATGCCTCTCTTTTTTATATAAAAAAAGTTAAGACAATATCTCTATTTTTTCCTCCTAAGTATCCCTAGCTCTAGGAAACAAACACACTTCAACTCATGCTTCAACTCGTGAGAATCACCTTACACGTGCATCAAGTTCATAAATAATCTCAAAACTGGCTGATATCGCTGTTGTTTAAAATGCGTGATTGAATCTTAAACTGATTGTCTTTGCCACCCAGCGAGTATAGTACATCATTGTCACAAAACACATGGTCATAACTAAGACACGAATTCATCAAATGAATACAATATCCCGCCACCAAAATTGGGTATCATCATCAAACATCAAAAGTATACAAAAGTCAACAATTCAGTATCAAACAAAGTAGCATACGTGTCCATCTACTAAATACAAACACTTAAAACTACGGCTAAACAACGTCATCATACCAAAACATGCAAAGCACGATCAAGGGAAAAAAATCAGCTCTTGTGACAAGAAACAGTAGGGTGAAAGCATTAAACATTCACCAATACCAATACAAAGAGGATGCAGGCAAAACCCTTTTAGCAATGGGAAACAGCCAAAAAGTTGCTCAATACAATAACTACATCAATATTTTCCTACTATGAAAACATGCTTCAACATCAATGAAGACAATCATGCATGAACCTACAAAGTAAATGGCATACCGCCAAGAAACAATTCCACCTTCACATTAACTTATCAAGTGCTAGTTATACAAAAGTATTTATTTCTCCAGTTATGAGTGTATACCATCTCAATGAGAAATTTTATGCATGAAAAACATAGTAACGAGTTACCTGCAAAACAATGAGCTATATAATATAGGTAAAGTATAGGCAATATAAATAAAATGGGGATATATGTAGGTAAAATAGGTAATATATATACGGTTATACATATAATGTAGGTAATATATTCATAGAAGCTGAGCACATACAACACTCAAACAATGCATTAGAATAAATTATCAAAACTCCTCCCCCCCCCCCCCCCCCAAAAAAAAAAACAAAAAAAAACAAAACAAAAACAGTAAAGACATGACCTAAATTATACTTGTGATAAAATACAATAAAATAAAATACGACTATCATGTAATGGGAAATTCGTCGGCAATAAAAAAAAACCCAAATCTAAATCAAAATACCTGCATTTATAATAATACTTAAAAAATCAAGAATCAATTACATCCTACTGAAAATACAAGGGAGTCCACACGACACGTCACAAACACTTCAATGAAAAAGCCGGCCTGCAATCATACAACACAAATACGACATACATGGACAAAATCTCTTCAATCTCCATGGGATAGGAGAAAAAGGGCTGAAACATGCGCAGCAAAAAAAGATAAAATATACGATGTTCCGGATCCACAAAACATACAGAAATAACCAAAAATTAGCGCGCATTGTTTTATCAAGCAAGGAATCCCATCATCACAGAAAAGTAAAAGAAATATGGTAGCATAGTAATGAAACATCATCAATGATATTTCCTCTGAAAAAAAATAAAAGGCAACTGATTAGTGTTACCGTTCCGAAACGAAATCGGGCTCTGCATCAGTGTAAACTTCGCTACACGTTGTGCAGTAACAGATTGCCTGAACAAACCTCAACCATAAGCAATGGAACCAATTCTCTGGGGCGATGCCTGAAACTGAAAACAAAAGCAACTTATCATATCATAAAACACCGCAATATCTGGCACAAATAAAGACTTACACTTATTACACTTTGAAAACGCAGGATCAATTCATTCAGCGACTAAAACTTATTTATGCTGGTTGCCTTAAAATACCTTTAAATGTGCATCCAGCAAAATGAAAGCAAGGTGTGAATAGGTGTAAACCGCACTTCTCTATTCTACATTGAAGCAATAATATAAAAAAGTTCATAATGTTGATGCCATCACGTTACCACACACCATCAGGCTACGATATATCAGATTTGCTGTATGCCCCTCAGGGCCCACTCACACATACACGCAAACCTTACAAACCATAGGGCGTTTAAAGGACTTAATCAAAGAGAGTATCGCTCGACTGCTACACCCAAATAACACTATTTAATTCTGCCAGCCTTTCTTCTCTTCGTTTAAGTCTTTTCCCCAACTCAAACTCTGGAATGTCCTCTTCCTCAGACGAATCTGACCGTTGCCGCTTAGCTCTGCGAACGAGCCTACTTAAAGGAATATTATCATCGCCATCTGACGTGCTGCCCTCATCGTCATTGGCCTCTCCTATGGACATAGGATCCTCTGAGGCTTCAGCATTTTGCTGAGCAACATACTGATTATCAGAGTTATTCCTCTTTGCAAGATCACTCTCTACTGCCGAATGAAACTCACACCCACCAGGAATCATACCTAAATTCATGTGAAAATCGTCTAGACTCTTGTACTCTGTTGCTATCTCATCTTCAGTCTGTTCCAGCACTACGGTTAGTCTGGTCTTCCTCAATGTTTTCGTTTGTTCGGCTACAGTTAGATTTGGCCAATCTGCTTTCGCTAATCTCTGGTGTTCGGCATGGGAGGATACAACCTCTCCCGTCAACTGATTCTTTAGACGAAATGTCAGAGGAGATGTCTGTTCTATGACACGGTAGTATGGTCGCCATTGTTTTTACTAGTATGGTTTTTCATGTACACTGGATCACCTACTCTAAAATATAATTTCTTTAGCACTCCTATCTGCGTACCGTTTCTGCCTAGCCTTCTTTTTGGTCATCTTGTTATGTACTCTCAGAAAGACTTCATGCTGAGCTTGCAAGGGAATTTGATGCGTTTCGTCGCCGTAATATTTTCTTCTGGGTTGCAAGATACGGTCAATTGGGAGGATGCCATTTCTACCATACATCAAGAAAAATGGCGAATGCCCTGTGGTCTCAAGAGAGTTAAAACGGATAGCAGCCAAGGCCTGAGAAAGAAACAGGTCCCAGGTGCTAGTTCTCTGACCCTCTAGAAATTACCCTAAAACTGCATTGAGTGTGAGATGGTAACGTTCTACACGTGTGTTAGATTGTGGATGATACACAGACGTTTTAACATAGTGAATTTTTTTATTCTTCTAGTGTTTCTTCCATTACTTTGTTCACATTCTCCGTTCCATTATCCGTCACTAAGACAAGCGGACATCCTATTCTAGGGAAGACATCGTTTAATAGCAAAGACACCATAGTTTCTGCCGACTTATCAGGTATAGCAAATGCTTCGGGATAACCGGTCAGATTGTCAATGAAACTAGCGATATATTTATTACCTGACAATGAAAGAGAGAAAGGACCACTTATATCCAAATTTACTTTAGCCAAGGGATAGGGTGGGATTTCTGTTGTTTTTAGAGGTGGTCGGTTTTTCTTGAATCCTTTCGTTGCACGGTATGCACTTAGAGATGTAATCATACAAATCCCTAAACATATTCGGCCAGTAATATTTCCTCTTGAGGCTATTATATGTTTTATCAACTCCAAATGGCCATCGGCGCCATGGTACTGTTTAACTAACAAAATTTTTTTCAGGTGACTGGGCACATACAATCTGAGGGTTGGATCATCATCAGGATTAGAAAGGTAATACAAAACTTGATCATGGAGAATGAACTTGGGATCATTTTTTGCTTCCTCGTGCTTCAGTTTTTCTAAGATAACTTGTATATTTGAATCCTTTCCTTGCTCCATTTTCATATCTAACTCTGGCAGGTCTTTCAAATCAGTTTCTTCTATTTTCGCCTCGTAGCGACATAGCTTTTTGGTTCAAATTGGTTGGAATTGAGAACCTCCACTCGATAAGTGGCATCAGGAACGTCCACCTCCGACTCAACTTGAGAATGCCGTTCAGCAGAATTAGTATCTTTCGGCATACGGCTGAGCAAATCAGCGATTACGTTGTTTTCTCCCTTTTAATATATTCAATTGTACAATCATAGGCCGAAATGTGCAGCGCCCAAGTTTGAATTTTGGTACTAGGGGATTTAAGAAGATAAATCAGAGGCATGTGATCTGTTTTGATTGTAAACCGAGCGTTGCAGAGGTAGAAGTGTAGTTTCTGCAGAGAACAGAGGATGGCATAGGCCTCTTTCTCTATAGTGGACCAACGAGTCTGCGAGTCGGACAGTTTGTGGGACAGAAAATAAATCGGCTTCTCCTCCCCATTATCGTCTTCTTGAACCAGACAGCTGCCAATGCATTTATCACTAGCATCAGTATAGAGAACATAGAGAACTTGTTGGGATTTGGATTAACTAAGAGGGGAACTACGGTCAAACTATCCCTTAAAAACCGAAACGCCTTTTTATGGAGCGGGTCCCATCTAAACCTGGCATGTTTTTGGCGGGATCGATCAAAGGTTTTGCTATTCCTGAGAAGTTGGGGATGAAGCGATGGTAAAAACTTCACATAACTATGAAGGATCGAACCTCACGGACAGATGCAGGGAAGCTGAGCAAGTAGATAACCTCAATTTGGATTCTTCAGCTTGTACACCTTTATTAGATACGCGGAAACCCAAAAATGACGTTTCCTTTCAGTGGATATGATGCTGTGGAATGAACTTTAAAAGATATTTCACATATCAAGTTACCTAAAACTCTTTCCGTAACTTCTTTTGACCTTTTGCATAGGCTTGCCTCATTGTATGTTGATATTTTATTCTTTTAAAATGATCGATTTTTATATTTATACTTTCATTGACTCGATTTTTTAAAATTCGTGCCATCCTGTATGCGAACACATCAAGTTAATTCATTTATCTTGCTAACGTTCTATACTCGAATTATTAAAGGTGATTCTCTTCTCTCATTTGACTGCCAATGCATTATCCGCCCCGAAATTTTCAGGATTTATTTATTGCGATTTCTGATCACGACACAGGCACCCGCCCCTTAAAAAACATTTCAAGTATAAAAAAAAATTCACAGATTGTGAAGATCTTCAGCACGAAAAAAATATAGTTTGATCGGGGTTATATTTAGATAACCCGAAGCACATCCATTAGAAAAAACAAAACAAAACATTAACATGCATTAAGTAATTAATATATATTTAAAAAAACAACTATTGAACAAGGTGAAAATTCAGGTAAAGTGGTGGTGTCGGGATTATCCTAGATTTTCTCTCTTCATTTCTCTTTTCTTTGGTTTAAAATTGTTCTCACTGCAGCTTAAAAGTTCAGGGAAAATAAAATTGAGCTTGAGTGCTTATAATTATGTTTGCGGACATAAATCCGAGGAATTCATGCCTTTGTATCATTGTTTCAACATAATCAATTCCTTTCCAACAACATAGAAATGGACTTATACCGGTATTTCAAAAACTAACTGAACCCTACTCGATATCGTCGAGTTTATGATACAATATTGCAATTTTGTTAAAAAGTGCGCTTATCTGGAATGATGAGGTGTCAAGACCTTTGTAGGAGCTGTCTGTCCGTTACGAGGATTGATTAATAGTAGATAATTATTTTGCAACCTTTGTCTTTCAACCAACAGGCGATGAGAAAAAGAAAAATGCCCTAGCCTTTTAAATAGATATGAAATTTTTTCCGCCGCAAAATATGATATTATTTGTTTTTTTCTCTCTTTGTCTAAGATTTTCATTGTAACCTCTCGTTGAAATTATTGTAATTTTTTGGGGGGTCGATTAAAAAGGTAGAGACCATGGAAGAAAACCTATTGTTCTATATAATCATAGTTCTTTAATCATCCAACAAAATTCTCTATTGATTGCTTTTCGCTACCGGTCTGTTGCCTTGATGGGAAAAAGAGCAAACTGGTTATAATTCGATTTAGTTAATTATTGCCCTGAGATGTTTTTGTTATCACCTGTGAGATCTTCTTATTTTTCACACGAAAGGTCAATGAGCGGTGGAGCCAAATGAAACTTAAGAGTAAAGCTTTCAATTATCACCCCGAGACCTTTAAGTTCGTCTTGAGTTTAAAAACTTATTTCAATAACGTCTGCCACCGCAAATTATATTTTCTAGAACTCTTATTTTCGCAAACAATTATCTCTGACATTTCTTGTTTTAATTTAACGTCACAAAATTACTGAAGAAACCTATTGAAGAAAATGCTCGGGGTTCAAAGATATTGTCATCCCAGTTTTCGACTCTTTCTAAGAGAAATGAATCGTCTCTTCTTTATCACACTTCAATTATTTTTTTTCTTCATAGCTTTGTTTAAATGATTTAGCAATTAGAATAAATTGTTGGCTACGTCGAAAACTACAATGATGAAAAATAAAATCGAAACGAAACAGAATGAAGTTCATGAAAATTTCATTTAATATCGCTTGCATATAGTTAAGTTTTTACCGTTAAATTTTCAAATATTGCATTTCAATGTCTGATAGAACAATGTCGGTGACACATGGTATTGTTCCTTTAAATATTACGCATTAAATTTTTATTAATAATGCGATTGTGAAAAGAGAATGTATTAGTACTTTTCTTGTTTCTAAATTATCATAAACAGTGTAGCTGTATAAGAATGAAAAAGAAAAAAAAATGTGTGTGATAATTGCTACATTTTTTTTTAGTTTCGACCACTTATCTGTTGTTGTTATTATTGTTGTTGTTGCTTTTGCTGTTGTTGCTCTTGTTGTTGTTTTTGTTGCTCTTGTTCGTTGTTGTTGTTTAGTTGTTGTTGTTCGTTGATCATTTTTGTGATGTCGTTGTTGTGTTGCTGTCGTGGTTGTAATTGTTGTTGCTGTGGTTGGTGTTGCTGTTTTGGTTGCATTGGTTGTTATTTTCGCTGTTGTGTTTATTTGTTGTTGTTGTTGTTGTTGTTGTCATTTTCGCTGTTGTTATTTATTTGCCGGTTGCTGTTGTTTAAATACTCCAGAGTCTCGAGCTGATTTCAAACTTTCTGGAAATGGAAAGGATTCGCATTTGATGCAGTAAACCTTAATATGTGAGTTAACATTCGTGCATCTCATCTATAGGATAACGTATACATTTTGTTTGATAGTAAGTATGATGGACAGCATCAGATAACATTTCATACTATGCTCTTCTCCGTGTTTGCTACTGATCTAATTTTGGTTTTATTCTGATAACATGATCATCAAAAAAAAAAAAAAAAAATTAAAGCGAAAATGCTGCAAATCTTTATAGGATTTTCGTAATTGTGGTAATTCCGGTAGGCAACTACTTTCTTCTGTTTCACTCTATGTTATAATTCATTGGCATACGCACCCTTTAAATCTTAGATTTTATATTCTTTGTAGTGCTTCTCAGAAGTAATTTTTACCTTTTTAAAACTAATATCATTTTTAACTGAACAATGGTTGCAAAATAGGAAAAGGCGTGTAAAGTATAATATTCTAAGGCCATTACTAAGTCTTCGGCTATTATGTTGGTGTGTATGTAAATTCTCAAAATATTTTTAAAGACATTGAATTGTGAAAATTTGACTTTTAAAAAAAAAAAATTGCGTATCATTTTCTATTTTTAAATTTCGAGAGCCAAAATACATTCAAGGCACATTAAAATGTACTGTCGCTTGTTTTATCTTTAATATTTTTTGGTTTTGTCCCCTGTACATATTTCGTCCTATCCCAAACGGAACATATTAGTTAATGCAAATATGAAATGCAATACATTCTAGATGAGGCATTGAAGATATAATATTACCTTATCTGAAGTGATTAATGCAATAGATTTTAAAGAAATGCATACAACGTAAGCTTGAAAGAAATTAAGCCTAACCGATATTAAAGACTCTTAAGAGCGGCATCTACAGTTACATACATATTGCTTTTCCTTTTTCCTGATAGAAAATAAAACCACTTGAAAAAAATAGATTAAAAATAATTACAGTCGATTTTAATTCACCTCAGTACTTCAATTAATGTTTTTATAAACTCAGCAAATTTTTAATAGCATGAGAGCAAACTACACAAAGTACTGTCAGTTGACACCGGCACTACTTCGATGTTTTGAATTATTGTTGAAAAATTTCTAGCGACATCGAAAAATATATACACAAAATAATGACTGTTTTAATCGCTTTTTTTTTTTTCGTTCAGTTGGGAGCCAGTCGCGCTCAACTTTAAATTATGTAAAAACTGCACCTTGCTTATTTCACATCCGATATTTTGAAATGTTGCCATATGTAAATGCCTCCTTACGTACAGGAAAAAAATAAGTACAACTATGCACATTCGAAATTTTATACACTTTGCACAAGATGGCGGTAGAGTTTGTACTCGACTTGTAATGATTTAAGGCACTAAGCGTTAAAACAAAGACATATAGGACTTAATGATCTAATACATTACGAGCCTATAGAGAGCAATTCACATTGAATTTTTCATTGCTTTTTTATCCATCAGCATCAGGCGAGAACACTTCAAAAAACCCTTCAGGTGTGTTTCCAGTGGATCTTGTATTCTTCCGACAGGTCAAATATTTTTTGGGATTCAATGAGCGTTAAAATAAGGGAGGACAATGCGAAATATTAGAATCTTAAAGCCGAGACAAACGCTTTGTTTTATAATATTTGAAATAATGACTTAAGACATGTCTTTGCAATCTGTATTTTGAACTCTTTAAACTTTTGATACAGCCCGCTGACATATCCTTATGTAAGCTCTGAAATGGTGAAATCTCTATAGATTCTATGCAAAGGTATAAGTGTTCTCATTTAACTAGATGTTGTTTAACAACTAATCATATGCCATGAAAAATGCAATACTGCCAAGTTTAAGAAAAAAGCACTCTCGCATTTACTTATATTTTAGAGGTCTTTATTGGCAAATTCATGATGACATTTAGAATACAATAAAGACCAGAAAATATATGTCTTCTGGATCGCCATCCACCCAAAGATTTCCTTTGATACTTAACCCTGTTCATCTTAGTCAGTTTCTTTACCCTCAGTGGATAAAATAATATTTGGATTTGGATTTGAGGTATGTTTTAAGCCTGAAAAAATTACACGCGTTTGGATTAAAGCATGTTTTTCTTAGGAAAACGTCCGTGTTGATTTTGAGATTTTTTTACTTTCGGAACAAAATATAAACGACCGGTAATGTCTAGGGCTACAGTTGCTAATTAAGATATATTAGAAGGAGAAAGAAAACAAATTTCAAAGCTTTTTTTTTCTAATAAGTATCAACTGAGGCATCTCCATTTAGTGTTCAAAAACTTTCTCCAGGTATTCAGTTATCAGGTGAACGAGATTAGAGCTTTTTCTCTCTTCATTTGGGAACAGCAGGTGCTCAAATTCACAGGCAAGGAAAAATTATCCTCACCATATCCAAACGAGTCAGTTCTCCTCAGACTCAAAATATACCTAGAGTCCAAAAGCGTAGGCTGGAGTTCACTAAGCGATGGAGAAGAAAGTAACCATGGTAACCAGGATGGGTTTCGAAAGTTCAGTCCCTGGTTGAAAGACCTTTTCTTTCTTCTTTATTTTAGTGTCCATTTGACTATCAATATACCGAGATGTGTAAAAGGTGAATAAAAGAGAAGTTGTTTTATATCTAAAACTTCCTAGAATTGCCTTCTTTATTTAGGTTATGTAATTGCTCGTTTAACAAAATAAAAAAAAAGCCTGATAGAATGAGGAATGCTAATGCATAAATCGCATGGTCCTACAAGTGTTCAGAGCTTATATCTACTATGCTTTGCGGTTTTGCCTCTAGGTAATGTTTCGAAACCACTCAGAACAACACAAATAATTGATGACAAATCCTCATGCATTCTTTATCAAGAACAAAAGAAACTATTCTTACCTTGAACTGGGAAGTGTTTTTAGGCAGTGGATTTTTGAGAAACGCTGGAAAATTGAACTATTTTTAAAAGTGAGAATTAACTATTATGTAAGGCCTTTTGAGGAACAAACACGATTTCGTTGATTTATCCACTTCAGAATCAGCTCAGAAAACACGAAATTCTACATTTTAAACATAGTTATTTTCAAACCATACAGGTTTCGAAGGACATAAAAAATGCAAGGGGCTTTTTGCAGCATAATTGTGTCGCAATTATATTGCCGTATCCCCATTAGAACCAGTTTAGAATCTTTAAAATCACACATTAAGCGAATTTCCCAAGCATTATGTTTGTTATCCATCCTTTCAAATGCATATTGCTAAAGTCATGGAAAGTAGTTATTCACAGCTTTACAGGCTTATAGGGTTTCGACAACTTAGATCATGGATTTATTACGATGGTGTCTCTATTTAATTAAAAGTATCTAAAAAGATCGTTAGCCTAAAAAAGTGATCGAAACAGCTCTATGTTTGTTTTTTTTCTTTTTTGGCCTTCGCACCTAATACAAATTTGCTCAAATTCAATGTGTGTGGAGATACTGTATTCTCTGTCATTTCACCAAATATCTTTAATATAAAGCTTGCAGCTTGTCTTCTTTCTACATAAGTCAAGATCGTGAGAGAATTTTGATTCAGTTATGTAAGTCAGTTTTACTTTCAAAATGTTGCGCTGATTCCTTGACATAGCTATTACTTTGTGTGTGTGTGTGTGTGTGTGTGTGTGTGTGAGTGTGTGTGTGTGTGAGTGTGTGTGTGTGTGTGTAATGTCAATTTTACTATTTAAGTTTAAGTTTACATTCATGGCTCAATAAACAGATCCTCCTCGTGGAAAATCAAATTATTTTTGTTTTCTCTATGGAGTAATATAAGATAGAGGCACTGCAGCACTATCCCTATGGTGATGGTTCTCTTGATCCCATTTGACTTCTTAAAAATTAATACTATCAAGGAAAAAATACCCCCAGATAGAAAGATCAGATTATAGAATATTATGACTAAAAGCTTAGAAAGAATATTGTGATGGAAAGGTTCTTAAAAGTTTTTTTTTTTTAATAGAGTATTTTTCGAGTAATTAACGACAATTAACTCTTTATTTTTAATGGAATCTTTACCTAACAGCAAAGGACAACGAACTCTTCCTTTTCAAATGATGTTTTCCAAAAAGAGAAAAGAGTTAGCTAGGTAGAGAGATAGACTAATGTTTAATATAATGAAAGATGAGACAAACTTTTTATCTAAAGGTAAATAAAAGCTATCTTTCTATAAATAACTCAATCTTCTCTTTTTTTTAAGTTTAGTGTCTCGGAACATCTCTCTCTCTCTCTCTCTCTCTCTCTCTCTCTCTCTTTCTTTCTTTCTTTCTTTCTCTCTTTCTCTTGCTTTCCCTCTCTCTGCCTATATATGTATGTATGTATGTGTGTATGTATGTATGTATGTATGTATGTATGTATGTATGTATGTATGTATGTATGTATGTATGTATGTATGTATCTATCTATCTATCTATCTATCTATCTATCTATCTATTAATCTATCCATCTATCTATCTATCTATCTATCTATCTATCTATCTATCTATCTATCTATCTATTAATCTACCCATCTATCTATCTATCTATCTATCTATCTATCTATCTATCTATCTATCTATCTATCTATCTATCTACCTATCTATCTATCCATCTGTCTATCTATCTATCTATCTATCTATCTATCTATCTATCTATCTATCTATCTATCTATCTATCTATCATGGCTGCTGCGTGTGATTTTCTTATTGCGCATATTGGTAATTTTAACATACATGAATTTTCTTATATTTATCTTTTGTTCCATTTCTTGACATTGTTGGTTAAGCCATTCTTCTTTTGCACATTGCATTTTGTCTTGATTTTGCAATTCAGGTCTTTGCATTTGGCTCTTTTGCTTCTTGATTTGCGCCTTTCTTTATCAAATCTAATATTTCTTTGTTTACCCATTTTTCTGCTCTTTTTGTATACTTTTTGGGAATTTTTTTCTGTATGACTCCGGAAATGACTTTTTCATTTATGACCACAGACAGACGAGCACAAGAAACGGAAAAACAAAGAAATATTAAACAAGTTGAGATGTTGTTTAGAGTATCATATATCTTTTGTACAGCCACAGCAAATTTAGCTCATAGCTTTATCCGAATTTACGAGGTCCTCTTAAATTTTGAAAGTAGGCTTTACCTTTCTGAATTTCTTAAATTTCATTTAAAATTTACCCGCGAATGGAATGTGATCTGAGTCACAGTCAGCTTCCGCCGGCAGTCATTTATATCTTTTGATGCCGTTTAGGAATCGTTTCTGAATAAGAATATAATCCATAACGTTTCACCAGGCTCTTTCATGTCCATTCTTACCAAGGATGGTTTTTATTTTTGTTGATAAAATCATTGATCTGATACCATTATCTTTGCCTACGTCCACTTTCATTAACTGTCCCTACACCACTGGCCCAAATAGGCCCAACAACATCTTCTACCCTTTCATCCCCAACTTTTCGTTGGAATCTCTCATTATTATTATGATGTCCTGAGATTTTAAACAGCACTTTGCTTTTGCCTATTTCCTCATAAATCTGTTCTACTTCTACATCTTAACTACCAAATGTTGGTGCATATACTTGAATAATTCCTAGATGAATGCTTTGGCTACTAATTCAATTAAAACAACTCTATCTGAAATTGGGCACCAGCTCCCCATACGTTTTGCTGCAGTTTCATCAAATAAGATACTAAAGCATCTTTCATGCCCTCCACCAGGCCAAGGAGACGATGGCGGAGCTCGAACCTGGGTCCCTGTAGATTTCAGGCCGGGTTCGCTATTGACTTTACCACTCCCCTCATAGCTAGCTGTTTCTGTGATGAGTACCTCCTGCTAGCTCCTCTTTCAGTCCTATTGGATTCCACCATCCCTCCCAAGAATTTATATAAAAGTAAGCGTTCAACAAGAAACAAAGCAACAGAGAGAAAAATGAAAGAAGTAGAGATGCCATTCATCGAAAGAAGACTATTGTAATCATAGACGAACAAAGTTCAATAAATCGATACTGTAACTAATCTTAACTTGAATGACCATCAGTGAAAACGATGAAACAGTTTCATCACGCATTTGTCGTCACATGGGTTAAAACATTTAACGATCACTGCAAAGGTTGAAGGCAAACGCAGTAAAGGTAGACAAAGAATCACTTTTATTAAATGGGCAATAGATCACAGTAACAACAATAAACATACAAGGTTAACTGAGAACAGGTTTGAGTTGAGCTCTATGATTGCCAATGTCTGTTCCAGACAGGGCATCTAAAGACGAAGTCTTTGTACAGAAAACTTGATGCGTGATATGCAAGCTAAAATAATACCATATTTTTTCCTTCATATAACCAATAATTAAAATAGTGTGGCCCCTTACTCTTATTTTACTACTACACTACTACTACTACTATTACTACTACTACTACTACTACTACTACTACTACTACTACTACTACTACTACTACTACTACGACGACGACGACGACGACGACGACGACGACGTCCATAAGGATCAAAATCATTTCTGCTCGTAACGTTGGTTGTTTATAATTGAAGGAATTAAAATATTGAAGACAACGTTTTACAGTTTAAAGAAAATGAATAAGCGTAAAACTGGGGATTAGGTAAAAACCTTGAGATTACAGAAGTTCAGATTCCAACATAATTACCAGCAGTACAACGGAAAACAATGAATGACAACATAATAATGCCTGTCCTGTTTTGTTCTAGACAAAAGTGAAGACTAAATAACATGTAAAACGCCTGTACAATAATCAGATAAACCATAAGGAGGAAAACAAGGATGGAAAGGATATTATGATGAGAGATTTTTAGTGCATTGGCGAATAAACAGGTATTTGTGTAATCTACCGTTTCCATTAAGCCTTTCTTTATTACCTTTATTTCTTTTTTCAGCTTACGATCAAATACTTTGGGATTTTTTTTTCTTTTGCTTTTTTTTTTTTTTTTTAAATCAAAGTTGCAATCGAAGGCTTGATGGTATTTCATAGATGCATACACATAACCTGACGATCAAACGATAGTTTCTCTGATAGTTTGCTTGAACTGGCATTTTAAGTAAAGATAAAGTAAAATATCTTATATTCCACATAACTTTTATCAAGCTGTTTATGATGATAATAAGCGTTGTCTTGCGATATTTATTTTTGAAAGCAGAGTGAAAGCATAAAGAATATCAGTATAGTGGATATTATTAAGTAAAAATAACAATGAAAAAATTCATCACATTACGGAGTTTTGGAGGGCAATTTAAAATTACAATAAAACAAGTACTTTATTATGATTTTTATACGTTTGGATATGAAAAGTAAGTTAGAAATTAAAAGTAGATTGTAATGAGGGAAACGTTATGGACACTATAAAGGTGCAACAGCAAAATAACATCTCCATCTATCTTACAAGGCAAATAATAGACCACAAAGGTGGAAATAATGAGAATGTCTGTCTCAATAACCAAATGATGGATAAGATAGGAGGAGGTGGTGGGAATGTCTGTCTCAATAACTAAACAATAGATAAGATAGGCGGAGGTGGCGGGAAGGTCTGTCTCAAGAGCCAAATAATAAATAAAATAAAGAGAAACAGTGAATATGTCTCTCTAAATAGCAAAAAAAAGAGGCAGTTGCCAAGTAAATATTATATTTAAAACTAAACATTACTCACAAGGTTAATTAACATAAAACTAAAACATCCACATGTATGGCCTATATGGCTCATCAGTGTAAAATAAAATGGCGACCAAATAGACAAATGATGATGGGCGGAATGACAGGAATGTCTGTTTCAACTGCTAAGTAAATTATGAATAAGTGATAACGATAGGGATGCCTGTCGCAATACACGAACAAATGGACGAGGTAGTGTGAATATGTGGGAATATTCAAGTAATGGGTGAGATAGGCGGAATGATAGGAATGTCTGTTTCAACTGAAAAGTAATATATGGATAAACGAAAATGATAGAAACGCCCGCAGCAATACACGAAAAAAAATGGGTGAGTTAGTGTGAAATGGTGGGAATATCCGTCTCAATATTCAATTGATCGGTCAGATAGGCGAAAATGGTGGCAATGTCTGTTTCAACAGCAAAGTACCACATGAAATAGATGGAAATTATAGGAATGTCTGGTTCTCCTAATTTAAATAATGAGAGCGATAGTCGGAAATGTATGGTATTGATGTATTTCTCAATATTCAAGTGATGAGTTCGATAGGAGGAAATGGTGAGAATGTTTGTTTCACTTAGCAAGTAACAGATGAAATAGGCGAAAATGGTAGCATGCCTGTCTCTATAGCTCTTTGATGGATAAGCTAGGCGGGGTTGGAAGAAATATTTGTTTCATTAGAAACATAATGGAAGCGATAGGCTGAAGTGGTGAGAATGTTTGTCTCAATAGTCGATTACTGGATGAGATAGGCGAGAATGACGGGAATGTCTTTCTTAAAAATTAACGATAAATGAGACAGGCAGGAAAATTGGGAATGTTTGTTTCGGTCAAAAAATCAATGACACATGCAAAAATTATGAGAATGGTTAACAGATTTCTAGTCTGGTTGTATTAAGTCGGTGACTACTGTAAAATTGATAACCATCTCTGATTATGCAAATTAAAAAAATATATATTTAGGGTGCTTCAAATACAATCGATACACTTTCTGTGATAGTAGGGTAACTATAGAATTGGTGGTCACCATACTTATTAAGGAAGACTCACCTACTTCGTGTACCAGCCTCGCATTCTGTTCGCAGCGTTAGGAGCTTGGGCAACTACACTAATCCCATAACTGAAAATGCCAAAGATGGCTAAAGTGACCAAGATCTGGCTTTGCAATTCGGACTATGCTATTTCTAGGATGGTTCTAAAGAAGTTATCAAGATTTCTCTCGCTATGCTGAGAACATTTTAGTACTTTGCATGCACATAAAAATATACATGAAATCGACATTTAAATTTACAATCAACCGACAGGGTCAAATCATTTTAACTGTATGTGGGCATTACTCATTTTTATTTTGTTTGTTTTTTTATTTATTCAGGCATTCATCAATTTCAAATCAGAAAGAGCGGACAGGATCTGAACCTCAGAAAAAGAAGCAGAAGATAGGATCTAACATGTGTTTGTGCAAGTCTGATCTAAAATAAGTTACTTTATTCTGCTATTAAGTTAGTTTTAAGATAGGTTAAAAACCACCAATGACTTTAAGTGAAGAGAAAACATATTTCACCTCTAACCACTGTTGAAATCTTTCATAATCATGGATTGTTAACAGTAGTCCGTGAATAGCAAATACATAGCTAACATGAATAGGGACATAGGTATAGTTATGAGTTAATTGTAATGATGAACACACACTGCAAAAATGGTTGTCAACTTCGGCACTGTTTGAGACACCTGATTTCAACTGGAATTTGTTGATTTGTGGTAAAGGACTGTGTGCCGCAGTAAGGCTTGAAGCATACTGAAGGCGAAGCTGACTCGTAGTAGCTAACATTAAGCGTAGGCCCACACTGGAGGCAGCAGTTCACGTGTCCAACAATTCATGTTTTGAAATACTCTCTTTCTTTGGTAGGAGCGCACACCAAGTCGGCAAGTTGTCGAAGTGTCGAGCTATCCTTTGTGTTTTACAGCCTGGTCTTACGTCACTGGTTCTGTCGGATAAGGGAAAGGGGGGTGCCATTACGTGACCACGCATAATTCTACTGACCGTTACCGCGCGAATCGCGAGGCCAGTCTTGTCACGCAAATTATCAGGCTAACTTGTCGGTGGGTAGCGCACAGTAACTGCGACATCAGTCTTTCAAGTTAGCCATGACAAGTCGCGTCGCCTCCAGTGTGGGCCTACGCTAAGACTCTGTATCGGTATCACTAGACTTAACTAAACTACAAGTAAGTTTGATAACTTGCGTAACAAGACCGGCCCCATGAGTCGCGTAGCGACGGTCAGTAGAATTGTGTGTGGTTATATAATGGCTTCCTCTTTCTCGTATCCAGGAGGGCGACTGCCTTACCACAAGGGATGGCTCCGCCGCTTCGACTAAATGAAAGTTACAGTTGACTTGGTATGTTTTCGCTCGAAAGAAACTAAAAAAATCCTTAACATGTTGGTAGCTGTGAAGTTGGACACGCGAACTGCTGCCTCCAGTCGAGTTCAGTATGCTTTCAGCCTAAAATTCCAGCCTCTCAAGATCACATGTTGGCCGCGGCTGGTGCAACTCTGGCCGACCTTTTCCTGCACTTGGCCCAGAAGCTGTTCAAGGTTTCCCTGTAGCGAGTGCTCATCTGATAGTAAATTATGATGTTTATGCTGGCATTCAGGGTCTCCAGTACAGTTGTAAAGGACCAGAACACGAATGGCAAACACTGGGATCTGGTTGGATGAGAGAGAAAGAGAGAGAGAGAGAGAGAGAGAGAGAGAGAGAGAGAGAGAGAGACTTTCATTAATAAAATTTTTATGATAATGATGGTGAATAGAAAAAAAAAACAGTTGTGTAAGTGTGTGAGTAGTGGTGTTTGGGGGGAGGGGCGGGAAGGGGGGGGGGGGGGGGG
>BLXT01007695.1:300469-314722 GCA_019648995.1 Plakobranchus ocellatus | reverse complement strand
CCCCCCCCCCCTTCCTTGTTTTGATTTGATTTTTTTCTTTTTGTTTCGAACATTTCTATTATGTACGATCATTTAGATCTAGATTAGACAAGTACTTAAACAATAAGTAGTGGCAAGGCGTTATTCCGTTCTTATGGTGTGACAAAAATAGATTAAATAAAATTATCGCATCACGATTAAATGTTCAAAGTTTTATTGTATAGTGAAAGTCTTAGATTGGATATCTGAAAACAGATCTTTTGCAGGTGTTTGGGTTTGATTCATTACCTTAGATCACAACCAGCAATAATCTTTTTACAAACATTAATTTTTTTGGTTTTGGAATAAGATTTTGAACTTCAGTAATCAAAGCTTACATATTTTTTAAAATTTTCCATTAGGTTTCAGCAGTCATTAAAAGCAATATCTTTTTCTACCATACTGTCGAGATTTTTTCATCTTATATTTCGTATCTATGCGTGGTTAAGAGTTAAAAGAATTTCCACATCTATTTATAATTGGGCTTGACTTCAAAAACTCACATCCAGATAAACTCATGTTAGGGACTCAAATATTCTTCGATTAGATACGAAAAGAAGAAACAAGAGTGTGAAAAGAGGATATGATTTATAATTTGAGTTTTAATTTAATAAACTACTTATGCAAATCCACAGTCAGAAAATCTACTTCAAGAATTTCCAGATCAAGACAGGCCTTTTCCTATAAGAACTTGGAACCATGTCTAGAAAATCTCGAGGACATTTATGTTATGTACAATCTTTTAAGGAGAACTACCCACATATGTCTACCCTTTCTGTGTGAAATTTTTACACTGCATTCTAGACTTCGAATGAGAGTCTTAGTAAACGGGACGTGTTCTAAACTTCACGGAACTATAATGCTCTCAGAATTTGTTTTCCTCAACACATCTCTTAAACTCAACGACAGAGCACCGCGTTTGTGAGTTTTTATTATGTATGAGTGTGAGGTTAGTTTTGATTTTTGAGTAGTTTAAAGAGTAAAAATGGTTCATGTAAAGACATAATTCCTATTAAATGTATAGTCTATTGATATCATAATTCAGTCTTAATGGGAACTTAAGAGTACCAAAGAGCCTTTTGAATATTTGATCTCTTCTTCTAAACGGAAGAGCCATGTTTACAAAAGGTAGAATATATTATTTCATTTCAATAATTTTCAATATTGAAGCTTTTTGTTTTCACATGGTGTGCTTAATTGTGTGTTGAGCTGATATGTGGCTGGCGTTGAAGTATAGCGACGATTACTGATATGAACAGCATGTACTAGCCAGGCAGACCTGGATGGCTTTCGCAATAATTGGAGAGAATGAGCGATGACCAAAATATTATCATGAAGGCGTTTTAAGAAGTAAACAATTAATTTCGGGACAAAGCAACAGTTGAAACGTCCCTGTTTACACATTTGTAGAGAAGTTTTGTTCAGAATCTAAAAATCCATGAAATTTGAATACTTTCCAGACAGCTAATTCCGGAGATGCTAAAAGCAAAAAAAAACTATAAAAAGCGTAAAGCACTGCCTCAGGGTGTGTGGAGAGAAGTGTAGAAAGGAGAGATAATGCATTTTGCTTTCAAACATACGGCTGTGTTTTAAGTAAGTCCTTACCTGTCAACTATTTTAAACCCCGGTCTCGTTTCCACCAAACAGGCCAACACAACAATTGGGATGTAAGACGTTAGGTGAATTCCGGACAAGATGACGATCATGCGGCCTATTTTCCGTTCCCTGGCATATCTGAGGGCTGCTGCAGAGTTTGTATCTGCTGGTGGAGGAGTGGGATTTCGCCCAGTGGGCCCATGAAGCACTGATATCTGATGGATATTGCCTGGTGCGACATTCCGTGCTCTACTATTGTTCTCCACACGTTGGTTGTCTGGACGATGACCAGCGAATCTTGAGACCCAAATTCGATTCCTCTTTTTCAACTTCCAGAAAAGCATGACATTTGATATAATGATCGTCGCTAGACAAAAGACTTGGGAACAAGCTATCAAAATTATCCTGAATCTCCGCATGCTGGAGAAAGATTCTTTAAAGACCAGGTTGGAGAAAGTTGCGTTGGTTGTTGTATCAACGGAGGTTTTTATTTGGAGTGATGCAAACGAGGGTGCTGAGGTTATGAGAGTCAATACTGAAATAAAACTAACAGCCACAAATGACTTTTTTGGTGTGAAAACCAGCTTTGCCTTGTGAGGAATAAGAATGCACATGCACTTTTCGAAAGAGATAAATGCTGTTATCCACATTGATATTCGAGAAAAAGACAACCTTAAGAGACCGCAAAAATAATAACCAACGTCCCTGAGAAAAGTTGTGTAATGGGACAGCACAACAAGCCGTGGGATGTGAAAATTGGCCACCATAACCGTCATGAGAAGTATACAAAGATCTGAGATGGATAAAGAAAAAAACAAAACTGTTATCGAATCTGAGAAACCGATTTTCCAATAGACGTGGATACTCAAGGCGTTGGCCAGCAAGCCAAAGCATGTTATGGCATTGCATAGAACGACGTAGTTGATGTAAATAAACACGTTTCGAAGTCTTTCACTTACAATATCTGTTTCATTACAACTCAAGTACAGCTCCGAATTCATGATTTGTATAAGTCTTCGTGATTAGGAATCCTTGTTTGAAAAATTGAATGCTTGAAAGTTCCTAAAATCTCCTTTCCTTCTAGCTGTTGATCCGTAGATATGATTCCACCAAAATATGACACAAAGCTCTTCTAAAACTCAAATCATAGACCTAGTATGGTTGTCATTATAAGAAGGGATGTCTTCATTCCAGCATTCGCCAATATCGTGTGACAACATGTATGAAGATTTTTTTATTAATATAAGTAAATGTTTCCCACCAGCTCGCCTCTTTTCTTCAGTGGCGCATGACGCGCATGCTATGGAGATTCCGTTGCTAGGTAACAATAAGTTATACGCTAGTTTATTCTCATATCCCAGCTGTTTGTTCTAGTTTCTGCCCCTCGTCCCCATCAGTGATCTTTACTGTATCTCTCATTCTTTATGCCTCTTTATCTGTCTCTCGCTGTCTCTCTATTCTTTCAGCCTCTATGATTATCTTTCTTCTTCATTGCCTCTCTCTCTCCCTTATTGCACCTTCCTCTCTCTCTCTCTCTTTCTCTCTCTCTCTCTCTTTCTCTCTCTGTCCCAAGCCTTTTTGCCTCGCTCTTTTTGTCGACTTTCTGCCTCTCTATCCTATTCACTCTTACAGCCCCCCTCTTTTTCTGTCTCTTCTCTCACTATCTTCCCCTATTCTGTTTCTCTTTATCGTTTTGCTCTCACTCTAGCTCACTTAGTCTCTATCTTTCTGCTCGTCTGTCTGTCTGTCTCTCTCTCTCTCTCTCTCTCGGTATATATATATATACACATACACACAGAGTGAGGGAGAGAGAGAGAGAGAGAGAGAGAGAGAGAGAGAGAGAGAGAACGCGTTCATCTTGATCCTTTCTTGTCTTCATTGTTTTTGCTTCTAAGGGACTTTCGCAATATCTGTTTTAACAAACTTGTGCTGAAATTTTAGTATTTTTGTTATGTCAGTTAGATCCTGCATTCAGCTCTTCAGCGGAGGTCAAAAGCGTTAAAACACTAACTTAGTGAATGTATATACTGCTGATGGAAAGGAAAGCGCCTTTATTTTTTTTAATGATAATAAAAGCGATGACCTTCATAAGATCAATGTTAAATACGATTGCATTGAAGATAAAAAATGCTGCTGCTGCTGCTCCTGATGATGATGATGATGATGATGATGATGATAATGATGATGATGATGATGATGATGATGATGATGATGATGATGATGATGATGTGGAGGAGTAAGTAGAGAAGGAGGAGGAGGAGGAGAAGGATGAGGAGGAGGAGGAGGAGGAGGAGGAGAAGAAGAAGAAGAGCCAAAAAAAAACAAAACATATATATATATATAGGACTAAATATGTAGGCTATAGAGAGATTATTTTTCTTGTTTTTTGCTGTTAGACTCAATCATGCTTAGACACAATTAATAAAATAACCTTAGACATACATAGTTAAAATAGTCTCTCATATTTTATGATAATCTAACAATGTTTTCACTACTGCTTCGATTGAAAAACAATTATTGCACTTGTGATTCAGTGTTATAATAGCTTTCAGTGATGAAATTGGATGTCGTGAGTTAAGTCTTGATCTAGACTCGAAACGGCTGATCTTTTGATCTAACATTGCTTACGTGTATTATTATTTTTTTTTTGTGATTCGGCCCGGCTAGGCCTATTTTCATTTAACAGAGCTATTACTGTTTCATCTTTGTTTAGATCTATGACTTTTTTTAAGGTTTCCGAAAGCACGAAAACTTTGTTTACAGGAAGATGATAGATTGTATCCTGGAGACGAGATAAGCTTGTGATGTTTACTATTAAAAAGAGGATAAATGAGAGTACTTGATCCCTCAATATTTTTAGCTTAACTTGATTACCGAGATTGTACTCTTTTCTAGAATAAATAATGTCTAGTATGGATTTGTGATCAATGAATGGTTGAATGGAACCTTCCTGAAAAAAGCGAAAAAATGCAAATACGCTTTTTCGTAATTAGGCCGACGAACTAAATCTATGTTAAGCAAAATATCCTTAGAGAAGTGCATTTGCCCACGTAAGTGTCATTGATAGCTTTGTGGTTTACAGCTAGAGGTCTTGCTGAGAACTGCCTTTGACATAGACAAAAATTACTCCAAGTCTAGCCGAAAATTTGAACCAGAAATTTGTAAATTTTATGGAAGAACAATGTCAGGAAAACAAGGGATCTCTCCACAAGTCTACAAATTCAAAAATGGCATACTTATCTGCGATCTCTTCAACAATCTTCAATATTCTTCAACAGTCTTTCAGCGATTCTTTTATACTCTCCGCCCACAACTTCTCTGAAACTCTAGCTAAGCCATATGTATGCTAATTTAGTCAATACTACACAATTTCTTAATCTGATCACTAATCTCATTGGTTCAATTTACATCTTATAGCATATTCTTTGTTCAATCTACGTGCTAAATTATCTAGTTGATTCAGTATGTCACTGCTTATTTGGATTATTTCAGCATACCATTTACTAAATCTTACTAGGTTATCCCACACATTGAAAGATATTTTGACTTAAAAATGTGCACTTAAGTATGTCATTATCTCTATCAGCCGCGGTACTTAATCTCTTAAAGTTGATCTGAATTTTAAAAATTTAAGTTGGATATACTTTACGAAATCTCATCAACATTCTATTATTACACGATCTCCTTAATTCTGTTTATCATCAGCAATCCCATTTGCCAGGACACTTTTGCCGTCACAAGGGTTCAAAACATTTAGGAAAGATTGAAATGCAAACACACTAGAGGTAGACAGAGAACTTATATTGAAAATCTTAACTCATGAGCAATGGTTAATGGAAGCAAAAACAGCCTTATCAAATTAACTAAAAACAGGTTTGAATGCATGGCCTTGATCGCCAATTTCTGTTCCAGATGGGACTCTAGGCATCTGAAGAAGGAGTACAATTTTCATAATTTAAATAAAACATTATACTTTGTGTAGCCTATTATTACGAAATGTCTGCAGTGCAGCCCAATATGAATAAACCTTAAAAGTTCAGTGTATATAATATTACAAAAGAGGTTCTTAAACAGCCTTTAGTATTATTGAATGAAAAGGTAACGATATCTCTACTAGCACTTTGTGACTTATGAGTTGGGGAAATTTACTTAATCACTTGGCATTTTTTTTTTGTACAGTGCTCTAAATTAAGTAAAACATTTTTCATCCGTTCTACAAATAGAAAATTGCCTTTCTCAGATGAGTTTCAATATGTTATGGACTTCATTAAAACGCTATCTATATCTAGCATCAAGGCTGTTGAGATAATAATGCCCCTCATGCGTTGTAACTGAGCCTATTCTGTTTATAAACAAAATTCGATTTTCCACTTTATCATTGCATTCACTGTCGCTCTGTGGACAAACACAAAAAAAGATTGAAAAATAAACTGAAAAAAAAAACTTGGACCTTTTGAGAGTTGTTTACATATAGTAGTGAAGAAAATTATTTTAAAAAATGTCCAAAGCCACTTCATGTAAAAGATTGCTGTCTGATATTCTCCTCGTCCTCCTCGTTCTCAAAATACCCGTCTCCGCCTTTTCCCCTAACCCTTCTTCCTACTCTTTTGTTTTCATTATTTATGAAGCAGGAGATTAAAGGTTTATTGTTAGATTGTTGATATAGCTTACCCAGGCCACCCATTTTGTCCATCTATTCATTGAGAAAGAACCAAAGATGTTTTACATTTATTTACCATTTTTTTTCGATAATTTATTTATTTGAGGTTGTTAAATAAATCAATTCCTCAACCCAAAAGATAGAGTAGAAACCATTAGTTCTCAGCGTGTTCACAAGGGAAAATGACGGGAAAAAAATGAAGCGTAATAAAAAAAACAATCTGTTGTGCTCTCCCTTCAAATAAAAAAAAAAAACAAACCAAAACCTAGAGATGACAAAGACCAACTCGTAAAAAATGTCTTTAGAAAAAGAATAAGTTTGTAGCATGGCGTTTCATAAATCTTCAAATTTTGAAACCATTAGAATAATTAATTGAGAAGCAGTAGATCGATAGTACATTTTGTGAAGGAAACAAGTAGACCCCTTTCTGTGCTATACACATTCGTTCATACTATTTCTTGAAGTTTTTCAAAGGAGATAAGACACGTCAAACATATAAAGTCATTCTTGTCTTTAAATGAAGACAGCATTTCTTCATAATGATCATTTCTTTTTATTCTGACCATATCGAGTATATTTCAGCATTGGTTTTTCTTTCTGCTTACAATTTTTTTTTCATAGGCTTTCTGCGAATGAACAACACTTCTACTAGCTTTAGACGGTCTCTATGAGCTCCCCGTGAAAAGCGTTACAAATTTTAAAACTGTCCATTGCAAAAAGCAAGAGCTGCTGTCTACTTTACATGTGTTTGTTACTTTGTCATGTGAATGATAAAATCACGGGTAAATTTGTAGTGCATTTTGTTCTGGGTGTGACTTTGGCTTAAAAATAGCTTTTTAAAAGCATGCTTTAAGTTTAGGGATCGGAGCATCATTTTGTTTCATGGTACAAAAATTTATCTAGTTAGGACGATTTCCAGGAACATTTTTTTTTTAATTTAGTTGAAAGCCTTGCAGTCAAATTTCTGCACCCTCCCATTTTAGGATGTTTGATTTGAAAGATGTTCATTTGTTTTATATTGCACTTACTTGGTTTTTCACATCCAAGCTTATTTTAAAGTACATGCTGAAACAGAACATACTTTCGAACACAAAGTGACTTGACAACAACCAAATATCTGTTACGTGAATAGAGGCACATTTTGTTACTTTTCATGTAAGCATTAATTGGGTGAAACATTTTAACAAGATACATCCGTGTGTGTCCGTGACGAAATAAAGGCGTTGTGTAGGAGAGCTACATAATTTTGTTGGATCACACAAATTACACTAGGGGACCTAATATGCTTATTTGAACAAATGTGCATATTCAAAGTAAAAGCGGTATTCTGAAATATGATTATTGATTGATATGTACTGGACAATGTAGCATTGTAGGTTGAAATAAAGAGAGAGGCATTGAAAAATATCACTAGTAAAAATTTGGACAGCAACCGTTTGCAGAAAAAAAAACGTAATCCAAATCTGCGGTTTTTTGAAAATAAAGTTCTAAGATTTCAAATCGAATAAATTAGTATATATTCCTAACTACATAAAGACATTTACTGACAATCCTGACAATGGTTTTAGTGATATTATTTGATTTTGATTTGCTTTTGTGCGTATAGCTCGACCTTAGTAACGCTGATCTCAAACCTTTCAAGCCCCCCGTCAGGCCAGGGCGTCGATGGTGGACTCGAACTCACGACAGAAGAATCAGTGCAGATCTCAGGATGGATCCGCTAGCTATTTTGCCACCAAAGCGCCATTACATGGAGAATAAGTTAATCTTAAATATTGAAACAATTAATTTGAATAATACATATTTTGTAAATTACGTTTTAATGCAAACATATTTATATTCAATATTAATTTTAAAAAATATATATATATGTTCGAATAATTAAGAAGGATAATCAAACAGAGTCAAATGGAAACACTCAATGCAAAAATAAAAATAGATAATAACGCTTTTTCGTTCATTTCAATTCTGTTTTAATGTACACTTTCTCTATAGAACCTGTAATTACTGGTTTTGAGGGCAAAAAAATGAAAACAAAAATAAATAAATATGACACTCGCGTATCGAATAACGTAGAAAAAATTCACAAACATTTTTCCTTAGTTTTGTTTGACAGAACAAAACCACTTTATGAATGTCTTTTTTGTTTTTAGCTCCACATCACCAAAGTCTTGCTGCGGCTTTCGAGGCAAATATGGTACTCTCCATGCCACCAACGCTAACAAATACATACACAAAATTATTTATATTTGGTTACACAGACCAAATAGGGTGGCGCGGTGAAAAGAATTTCACTAACAGGAGAAGTAAGGTGCCTCCTTCCCTCCGCTAGCCTGTGGGAAATCCTTGGGCAAGATTGAGCACCCACTAAGCCCCCCAATCAGGGTTACGTGAAATTACGGCAGGCAGGTGATGGATGAGGGGTGGAGCAGCCAAAATATTTTTGGAACTGGTCTGCCTCTTGCTCTGTCGGGCAGAGGATGCTAGAATAGCACAATGGCCGAGACAACCCGCCCAGTATGGGTACTGCCCTCATAGAAGGAAATTGCAACCCTCTATGAGTAACATTTGCAAAGAACAATCATGTCCAGACCAAAAATCAAATCCAAAAACGACGTAAAGGAAGGGTCTTGCTTTAAAAGCATACCAGTCTCGTCCGGCAGGGAGAGTTATGTGCCACAGGTAACACCCGATCGTCATCAAGCTACTGCGCGCAAACTGAAAGACAAATTGAATATTGCAACATGGAACATCAGAACTTTATTACAAAAAACACTAGAAAACATCAAGCAAGAGATGGAAAGAATGAAATTGAACATCTTAGGTTTAAGCGAGGTTAGATGGAAAGGAGCCGGAAAGATAACATCAGGTGGACACGAGATTATATACTCTGATGGGACCGAAAGCGAAAAGGGAGTTGGTATCATTGTAGAGCAGACTGTAAGTAAAGCAATCAAAGGTTACTGGGCATTATCAGACCGTGTCCTTTTGGTGAAGATTGCAGGGAAACCTGTAGACCTCAACATAATCCAAGTGTATGCACCAACAGCTAATAGCAATGATGAAGATTTAGACAAATTCTACAATGATTTGGATACAGCAAAGACTCAATGCAAATCCCAGGATCCTCTCATAATCATGGGTGATTTCAACGCAAAAGTAGGCACAGAAAAAGTAGATGATATTGTAGGAAAACATGGACTGGGCATCAGAAATGAGCGAGGTGAGAAGTTAATTGAATGGTGTCAGACAAATAATATCATAGTGGGAAACACATGGTTTCAACAACCTCCAAGGAGAAAAAGGACATGGAAAAGCCCTGGTGACGAGACCAGAAACCAGATAGACTATATGATGATATCTAAAAGATATAGAAACGCATTGCTATTGGCAAAAACATACCCAAGCGCGGATTGTTACAGTGACTATGTCCCAGTGGTAGGCAAATTCAAATTAAAACTAAAGAAAAATAGCAAACCTTTCACCAACATCAAATTTGATCTGGCAATACTAAAAACAAATCAAACCATCAGGGAAAAATATCAAATCTCAGTCCAGAATAAATTTGAATCCTTAGGAGATGCAGAGGAGGTAGAACAACAATAGGAAAACTTCAAATCGGCAATAATGGAAGCAGCTACATAGGTGATCCCAAAAGTAAAAAGAAAGGCAAAGCAAAAATGGATGGTAGAAGAAACCTTAAACTTGATAGAGGAAAGGAGATGTGCTAAGGGCAATAAAGAAAAATATGAGCAAATACACAAAAAAGTGCAAGAAAAATGCAATATGTCAAAAGAGAACTGGATCAACGAGAAATATAAAGAGATAGAGCAGCAGCGAAAACATGCACCACAAACAATGTACAGAAACATTGAGGAAATCACAGGAAAGAGAACATTCTTATCAACTGGGTGTATAAAAGCAATGAATGGTGATATCATAATCGATAAAGAAAAAATCTTAGAGAGGTGGGCAGAATACATAAGAGAACTCTTTAAAGATGACAGAAAAGATCACAACATCATGAAGAATAATTTTGAAGGAAGAAGTAGAAACAGCTGTAAAGAAGATGAAACATGGAAAAGCAACAGGCCCAGACAACATTTCGGTAGAACTAATAGAGGCCCTTGAAGATTTTAGAATTGGAAAAGACACACATTTTCTGAATGAAATTTATGACACAGGGCAGATTCCAACAGATTTATCCAAGTCTATATTCATTGCATTGCCAAAGAAGCCAGGTGCAACAGAATGTGAATTACACAGAACAATCAGTCTCATGAGTCACATCACCAAAATACTGCTAAAGATCATAATGCTGAGAATAAGGAACAAAATAAAACCAGAAATAGCAGAAGAACAGTGGGGATTTGTAGAAGATAAAGGAACATCAAATGCAATATATATTCTGCGAATCTTAATTGAACGCGCCCCAGAAGTACAAAAAGATGTATATCTGTGTTTCATTGATTACACCAAAGATTTTGACAGAGTACGCCACGATGAGATAATAACGCAATTGAAACAACTTAACATTGATGGAAAAGACTTAAGAATAATAAAAACCATGTACTGGGAACAAACAGCAGCGATGAGAATCGAAAACAAAACCAGCACATTTCAGGATATAAAAAGAGGCGTTAGGCAAGGCTGTGTTCTCTCCCCAGATCTCTTCTCCCTCTACAGTGAGATAATCATGCGAAATTTGGAGAATCACCCAGGAATTAAGGTAGGCGGGCAGAACATAAACAACTTAAGATATGCTGACGACACAGTGCTAATAGCTGAAAACAAAGAAGACCTGCAAAAACTTCTAAATATCGTTGAAGAAAAAAGCAGAAAGAAAGGGTTAGAACTGAACAGTAAAAAGACAGAAGTGATGGTAACCAGTCGCAAACAAGAATCTCCAAAATGTGATATATTTATCAATGATGTAAAACTCAAACAAACAGAAAAGTTCAAATATCTAGGAACAATAATTTCAAACGATGGCAAAACAAACAGAGAAATATCAGCAAGAACTGCTCAGGCAAAGATAAACTTTCAAAAGATGAAAACAATCTGACAAATAAACACATCTCCATCGAAACGAGGAAAAGAGCCCTTCAGTGCTACATAGAACCTGTTCTTATGTATGGATGCGAAGCATGGAGAATCTCAAAGCAAATTCAAAATAAGCTAGAAGCAACAGAAATGTGGTTCCTTAGAAGAATGCTCCGGATACCTTAGGCCGCAAAGAAAACAAATGAGAGAGTTCTGAATGAAGCTAATAAAAGAAGATCACTGGTCAGAACTATAAGGAAACGTCAAGAGAAGAGGAAAACTGGAACATTTGGTAACAACAGGAAAGTTTGAAGGAAAAAGAAGCAGAGGAAGACAAAAGGAGAAGATAATGGATGGACTGGCCACATGGCTTGGACCAGGAAAAGTGTCAGATATACTGGCCGCCGTCAAAGATAGGGATTTGTGGAGGGACATGATCGCCAACGCTTACAAAGGCACTTGATGATGATGATGATGATACAGACCTATGACTGATGGGTGATTTCAGGCTTTTTAGCGCTCACCGTGTCACAAATTGATGTTACATAATCATCGTAAAGAGAATAGCATGTCATGGTTATCAGTGAGTTTAACAAATAGGAGGTGTAAAGCTTTGAATTTAATTTCATTGACATGATGATGACTAAAAAAAAAGTACAAAGCTGCATATTTCATTTCAAAATTACAGAACAAAGAAAAATTGAGCTTAAAAATACAAATCGACGGACGCAATTGAATGACATGCATTTTTAAAGACATCAAAATATTAAAATGTTCACATGGAAAATTAATTTTAAAGGAGGTTTTATATATATATATATATATATATATATATATATATATATATATATATATATATATATATTATGACATTCACAATTAACCTTTATATTCACAATAAATAAAAAAGAATGAAAAGATGCGAAAAGAATCTTAAAATGCGTCTTGATGAGAGAGGAGAAACCATCTGCTTTAATTGAGATTGATCAATACCAAATTTTCTTGTAATGGCTGAATACGAACAAATCTATGGGAAAATGTACGGATATTGCTATTTAATGGAAAAAATATATATAATTTTGAGTAATAACAAGCAGGTTGAAGAGCAGTGTGCTATATTTTTTTTTATTTCGAAACCAAAGTTTTATCTTTCCATTTGACAGTGGAATATTGTAATACTTCAATCTCAAAGTTTTGGGTTGGGTCGGGTCTAGAAAATTGATAAGATATGTAAGATTCCCTTATCTTATTAGATCTCGAACATTTGCCATCGAAGTAATGCAAGTTACAAGTCAAACACGCTACCTTATCTACCATTATAACCATTTTCTGGTCGAGGCTCCTTCCTGTCTCTCCACCGAGCAGACATTTTTTTTTTGTCTCCGGATCCCATGTATAAAGACACATTTCATCCCTATTGGCAATTTAATTTAAAATCTGTCTTGTAATGTTTGAATGAACTTTCTTGAGAAGAACAGTTTCTTTTTATCAAGTTTGTCTGTAGGAACCCTGTGAACGAAGACTTGGATATCAGCACATCTTCAGCTATCTCTTCACACGACTTTCGTCTTTCTTCAGCTAAAAATTGCTGAACAGCAGGTACCTCTGCATCTCTACAAGCTGTGAGAGGCCTTCCAAACCGGCTGTTGACTCTTTTATCAAAGCGCCCTTCTGAAATCTGGCCGACCTTATTTTCCTGAACACTGAGAGAGAGAGAGAGAGAGAGAGAGAGAGAGAGAGAGAGAGAGAGAGAGAGGAAGATTTCAGTAACACCAGCATACTCGTACTCATACTCAGCTGATGAAGTTAGATCTAGAAAGACGGGTCCCTTTCAAGTGAGTAGTGCCATTGCATTCGGGAAAATAAACAATTGGACCTATTTTCCCGAGTGTTCGCGAAAGTAGTCACTTCTGAAATGGTTCTCAGCAACTTGCTGGTTGCTTGAATGGAAGGTGCATGGTCTCCAAGAGCAGTTGTTAGATCATTTGTATTCAGTAGCTGACTTACCCAAAAGATTAAAAATTTTATTACAATACGAATGTCGTATCTTGATTTCCTGAGCAATTATATTGCCGGTAATTATGCTTTAACAGACAATAGAAAAATGAAGCGTATTTCATAAGCGTCCATCACATGTGCGCAATAATTTTCATGAGGTTTTCCAATCAAATTTATTTAGACGCGTGCAAAGTCTTGTAGCCCTAGCCCATTTAGTTCACGATTTATGAAGACGACATATTTATTTTTAAGATGAACGTAATACAAGAAAGACTCTACAAACGTAAATTAAAGAAATACGTGAAGGCTTTCCCCAAATCATAATTGATAACGACTTAAGACTCACTAACTCTTTCAGTGGATATGTTGTGGAATAAACTTTAAAAGATATTTCACAGATCAAATTAATTAAAATTCCTTATATAAGAAATTTTGACCTTTTGCAAAGGATTGTCCAATTGTATGTGGACATTTCATTCTTTTAAACTGATCGATTTTTATAGCCATGCTTTCATTGGGTCAAAGTTCATCCAATTCGATTTTTGAAATTTCGTGCCATCCTATATACGCACGCGTCAAGTTAATTCATTTATCTTGCAATCTTTCTATACTCCAATTATTTAAGGTGATAAAAAGTACACACGATAGGAAACTTGTATTTTTACAGTTTATTCGAATACACTTATACATCCTTGTAATGGGTAAAATATTTACATGGAACATTTAAAATTCAAAATGTGACAAATCATATAAAACAGTGTGCTCAAAATAGGTAAAATAAAAATGCTGCTAAGTGTTATTTACAATCCTAACCTTGCAGTTATGGGTATGATGCTATAATTGCGTGGGAAAGGAGTAGCCAAAGTCTTCTCTAACTTGACTGCCAATGCATTATCCACCTGGAACTTTCAGGATTTTCTGATTGCAATTTCGGATTG
>BLXT01007695.1:271748-292713 GCA_019648995.1 Plakobranchus ocellatus | reverse complement strand
ACTACTACTACTACTACTACTACTACTACTACTACGTTTATAAGGATAAAAATCACTTCTGCTCCTAACGTTTGTTGTTTACAATTGAAGACAACGTTTTACAGTTTAAAGATGATGAGAAACTACAAAAGTAGGGGTTAGGTAAATACCTTGAGACTACAGAAGTTCAGATTCCAACAGAATTACTAGCAGTACATCGGAAAACAATGAATAACAACATAACAATGCTTGTTCTGTTTCGTTCTAGACAAAAGAGAATACTAAATAATATGTAAAATTCCTGTACAATAATCGGAAGAATCATAAAGGAAGAAAACAAGGATGGGAAAGATTTTATGATGAGAGATATTCAGTGTATTGGCGTATTCAAGCCCTGGAATATCCAATAAACAGGTGTTTGTTTAATCCACTGTTTTCATTAAGCCTTCTTATCAACTTTTTTTTTTCCGCTTACCATCAGGTACTTTGCGATATATATATATATATTTTTTTCTTTTTTTTTTTACAAACATCTTTATCATAAGCGTAATCGAAGGTTTGATGGTACTTCACAGGTGCATACACATAACCTGACCATCAAACGCTAGTTTCTGTGAAAGTTTGCCTGAACTGGCATTTTGAGTAAAGATAAAATAAAATATCTTATATTCCACATAACTTTTTAATCAAGGTGTTTATGATGATGATAAGCGTTGGCTTGCAATGTTTATTTTTGAAAACAGAATGAACGCATAATGAATATAAAGATAGTTCGGTGTTAGAATAGTGGATGGTATTAAGTAAAAATAACAATTCAAAAATTCATCACATAGCGGAGTTTTGGAGGGCAATTTAAAATTGCAATGAAACATATACTTTCATACGATTTTTATACGTTGAGACATGAAGAGTAAAATTAGAAGTCATTAAGGGTAGATTATATTGAGAGGGAAACGTTATGGACACTATAAAGGTGCAACAGCAAAATAACATCTCCATCTATCTCACAAGGCAAATAATAGACCACAAAGGCGGAAATAATGAGAATGTCTGTCTCAATGACCAAATAATGGATACCATAAGCGGAAGTGGCTGGAACGCCTGCCTCAAGAGCCAAATAATGAATAAAATAGGGAAAAATAGTGGATATTTCTCTCTAAATAGCAAAAAGAAAGAAGACAGTTGCCAAGTAAATATTAAAACTTAACAATACTCACAAAGTTAGTAAATATCAAAGTGAAACATCCACATGCATGACCTACATGGCTTCATCAGTGTCAAATAAAATGGCAAAATAATGGATGATAGACGGAATGATAGATATGTCTGTTTCGACTGATAAGTAATTTATGGATAAACGAAAACGATAGGGATGCCTGCCGCAATACATGAAAAAGTGGACAAATTAGTGTGAAATAGTGGGAATATCCGTCTCAATATTCAAGCAATGGGTGAGATAGGTGGAAATGGTGGCAATGTCAAGATACTACATGAAATGGGTGGAAATTGTACGAATGTGTGGTTCTCGTTATTTAAATAATGAGAGAGATAGTCGGAAATGATAGTGATGCGTCTCTCAATATTCAATTGATCAGTTCAATAGGAGGAAATGATGATAATGTTTGTCTCACTTATCAAGTAAAACATGAAATAAGCGAAATGATAGCATGCCTGTCTCAATAGCTCCTTAATAGATAATATAGGCGGGAATGGAAGAAATGTTTCTTTCATTATGAACATAATGGAAGCGATAGGCCGAGATTGTGGGAATGTTTGTCTCAATAGTCGATTACTGGATGAGAGAGGCGAGAATGATGGGAATGTCTTTCTTTACAATTAACGATAGATGAGATAGTCAGGAAAAGTGGAAATGTTTGTTTCGGTCAAAAAATTAATGACATATGCACAAATTATAAGAATGAGTAACAGATTTCTAGTCTTACTCGTACTAAGTCAGTGACTACTGTGAAATTGATTACGATCTCTAATTTTGCAAATTAAAAAAAAATATTCGAATACTTTCTGTGCAAGCAGGGCAACAATAAAATTGGTGGCCACCATACTACTTAAGGAAGACTCATCTACCTTGTGTACCAGCCGCGCATTCTGTTCGCTACAATAGGAGCCTGGGCAACTACTCGAATCCCATAACTGAAAATGCCAAAGATGGCTAAAGTGACCAAGTTCTGGCTTTGCGATTCAGACTATGCTTTTTCTAGGATGGATCCAACGAAGGAAGCAAGATTTCTCTCGCTATGCTGAGACCATTTTAGTACTTAAATTGACAATCAACAGACAGGGTCATATCATTTTAACTGTGTGCGGGCAATACTGAATTTTTTTTTTAATTCAGGCAAACATCAATTTCAAATCAGAAAGAGCAAACACGATCAGAACTTGAAAAAGAAGAAAAAGATAGGATCTAACATGTGTTTCTCCAAGTCGAATCCTAGATAAATTGCCTTTATTCAGTTTTTAAGTTAGTTTTTAGATAGGTTCAAAACTAGACGAAGACTTTAAGTGAAGAAAAAATGTATTTCATCCCTAACCACTGTTGAATTCTTTCGTAAACATAGACTGTTAACAGAAGCACCCTTATAATCGTATGGATTTACTAAAACGTGAATGACAATTACCATAAATCACATGAATAGAGACACAGGTATATTTATGAGTTAACTATAATGGTGAACACACATTGCAAAAATGATTGTCGACTTCTGCATTGTTTTCACTGATTTCATTTGGAAATTGCTGATTTGTGGTAATTGGAGAAAGGATTGTGTGCCGCAGTTAGGCTAGAAACACACTGGAGACGATGCTGACTCGTGGTAGCTAACGTTAAGGACTCTGTATCGCTATTACTGAAGTTTGCTTAATTACAAGTAAGCCTAATATCTTGCGCAACAAGACCGGCCTCGTGGGTCGCGTGGCGACGGTCAGTAGAATTGTGCGTGTCCACGTAATGGCTTCCTCTTTCCCGTATCCAAGAGAGTGATTCTCCTACACCATGTTGTAAGACACAAGAGATATAGCTCCGCCGCCTCGACTAAATGAAAGTCACAGCTCACCTGGCATTCTTTCGCACGAAAGAAACTAAAAAAAAATCTTAAACATGTTGGCAGCTGTCACTTTGGACACGCGAATTGCTGTTTCCAGTCCAGTATGCTTTCAGCCTAATTCCAGCCTCTCAAGATCACGTATTAGCAGCGGCGGGTGCAACTCTGGCCGACCTTTTCCTGCACTTGGCCCACAAGCTGTTCAAGGTTTCCCTGTAGCGAGTGCTCATCTGGTAGTAAACTATGATGTTTATGCTGGCGTTCAGGGTCTGCAGTACAGTCGTAAAGCTCAGGTACACGGACGGCAAACACTGGGAGCTGATTGGATGAGAGAGAGAGAGAGAGAGAGAGAGAGAGAGAGAGAGAGAGAGAGAGAGAGAAATAGAAAAGATTTAGCTTCATTCATAACATTGTTATGATAATAATGGTGAATAGAAAAAAAAATTGTGTATGTGTGTGACGGGGTTGGGGGGCGTTTTTTGTTTTTTTTTCATTTCTGAAAATGAGCATGCCATGCTGCCTGGAATTATTTACACCATCTTAGAGCCCTAGTTTACCCCTATTCCTTGTTTTGATTTGGTTTTTCCTTTTTGCCTCGAACATTTCTATTATGCACGATTATTTAGATTTAGATTAGACAAAGACTTTTAACCGAGTGTCAAGGCGTTAATCCCGAAGTTCCCGTTGTTATGGTGTGACAAAAACAGATTTTAAAATAAGTATCGCACCACAATTAAATGTTTAAATTTTATGTTATAAAGAAAGTTCTAGAGTGGATATCCCGCAACAGATTTTGTTCAGATGTTTGGGTTTGATTTATTACCTTAAATCATAACCAGTAATATCTCTTCACAAGTACTATTTTTTGCTTTGGAAATAAGATTCTGAACTTCAGCAATCATAGCTTACAAAGTTTTAAAAATTTTCCGTTAGATTTCAGCAGTCATTAAAAGCAATAACTTTTTTTTACCATACCTTCGAGATTTTTTTCATCTTATAATTTGTACCTATGCGTAGTTAAGTGATTCTTGCAGGACGATACCGACTCTATAAAAAGAATTTAGTCATCTATTTATAATTGAGTTTGACTTAAAAAAAACTCACTCCCAGATAATTTCATGATAGGGACTCAAACATTCTTCGATTGAATACGAAAATAGGAAACAAGAGCGTGAAAAGAGGATATGATTTATAACTTGAGTCCTAATTTAATAAGCTACTCATGTAAATCTAGAGTCAGAAAATCTACTTCAAGAGTTTCCAGATCAAGACAGACCTTTTCCTATTAGAACTTGGAACCATGTCTAGAAAATCTCGAGGACTCTCATATAATGTCTTTTTTGGAGATCTATCCACGCAAATCTACCCTTTCTGTGAGAAATTTCTATGCTGTACTCTACACTTCGAGTGAGAATCCCAGTACTAAGCGGGACGTGTTTTAAACTGCACGGAACTAATATACACCTAAATTCTCTCAGAATTTGTTTTCCTCAACACATCTCTTATCTCAAAGGCAGACTTCTCGGTGCTAATTATGAGCAATGAAATCCGCAGTTGATGCATGAGTACTATAGGATTTTTTAGCGAGCAGTTCATCTATGACAGCGATAGGACTACGTAGACAACTATGTCTAGTCGGATGGTTACAGAGCACCACGTTTGTGAGTTTTTATTATGTGTGAGTGTGAGGTTAGTTTTGATTTTTTAGTAGTTTAAAGAGTAAAATGGTTCATGTAAAGACATAATTCCTATTAAATGTATAGTCTTATTGATATCTTAATGGGAACTTAAGAGCCTTTTGAATGTTTGATAAGGGCCATGTTTACAAAAGCTAGAATATATTATATTCATTTCATTACATTTCAATATCGAAGCTACTTCTGTTTTCACGTGGTGTGCTTAATTGTGTGTTGAGCTGATATGTGGCTGGTGTTGAGGTGTGGCGACGTATACTGATATGAACAGTATATTCTAGCCAAGGTGACCTGGATGGCTTTCGCAATTATTGGAGAGAATGAGCCTTGACCATAATATTATCACGAAGGCGATTCGAGAAATTATTTTTGAGGACTAAACATCGATCTCGAGACAAAGCAACAGTTGAAACGTCCCTGTTTAAACATTTACGGGTGAGTTTTGTTCAGACTCTAAAAATCCATGAAATTTGAATACTTTCCAGACAGGTAATTCCGGAGATTCTAAAAACAAATAAAAAGCATAAAGCACTGCCTCAGGGTGCGTGGAGAGAAATGTAGAAATAACAAATAATGCATTTTGTTTTCAAGCATACGGCTGTATTTTAAATAAGTCCTTACCTGTCAACTCCTTTAAACTCCGGTCTCATTTCCATCAAACAGGCTAACACAACGGTTGGGATGTAAGACGTTAGGTGAATTCCGGACAAGATGACGATCATGCGGCCTATCTTCCGATCCCTGGCATTTCTGAGCGCCGATACAGAGTTTGTATCTGTTAGTGGAGGAGTGGGATTTGGCCCAGTGGGTCCATGAAGTATTGATATCTGATGATTATTGCCTGGTGCGACATTCCGTGCACTGCCATTGTTCTCCACACGTTGGCTGCCTGGGCGATGACGCGCAAATCTTGAGACCCACATTCGATTCCTCTTTTTCAAGCCCCACAGAAGCATGATGTTTGATATCATTATCGTCGCTAGACAAAAGATTTGGGAAAAACCTGTACAAACGATCACAAACCTCCGCATGCTGGAGGAAGATTCTTTAAAGACCAGGTTGGAGAAAGTTGCGTTAGTTGTTGTATCGACGGAGATTCTTATTTGGAGTGATACAAACGAGGGTGCTGTGGTTATGAGAGTCAATACCGAAATAAAAATAACAGCCACAACTGACTTTTTTGGTGTGAAAACCAGCTTTGCTTTCAAAGGAATAAGAATGCACATGCACTTTTCGAAAGAGATAAATGCTGTTATCACCAGTGATATTCGAGAAACACACAACCTTAAGAGACCGCAAAAATAATAAACAACTGCCCTGAGAAAAGTTGTGTAATGGGACAGCACAACAAGCCGTGGGATGTGAAAATTCGCCACCATAACTGTCATGAGTAGGATACAAAGATCTGAGATGGATAAAGAAAAAAACAAAACTGTTATCGAATCCGAGAAACCGACTTTCCAATAGACGTGGATATTCAAGGCATTGGCCAGCAATCCAAAGCATGCAATGACATTGCATAGAACGACATAATTGATGTAAATAAATACGTCTCGAAGGCTTTCACTTGCAATGTCTGTTTCATTACAACTTAAGTACAGCCCCGAACTCATGCTGTGTGTAAATCTTCGTGATTAGGAACCCTTGTTTGCAAATTTTGAATATTTGAAAGCTCTTAAAATCTACTTTTCCTCTAGCGTTTGATCCATAGATATATTTCCACCAAAGTATGACACAAAGCTCTTCTAAAACTCCAATCATAGACCTAGTATGGTTGTGATTATAAGAGAGGAAGTCTTCGTTCCAGCATTCACTAATAACGTGTGCCAACATGTGTAAAGATTTTTATATTAATATAAGTAAATGTCTCCCACCAGCTCTGCCTCGTTTCTTCAGTGGCGCATGACGCGCATGCTATGGAGATTCGTTGCTAGGTAACAACAGGTTATAGGCTAGTCTTTTCTCATATCCCATCTCTTTATTCTAGTTTCTAGCCCCTGTGCCTATCAGTGATCTCTACTGTCTCTTTCATTCTTTAAGCCTCTCTATCTGTCTCTCTCACACTTTCTGCCTCTCCCTGTCTCTCTTTACCTTTCAGCCTCTCTGTTTCTCTCTCTTCCTTATTGCCTCTCTCTCCCTTTGTGCCTCTCTCTCTCGCTCCCTCTTTCTCTCGCCCTTTCTGCTTCTCTTCTCACTATTTCTCTCCTATTCTGCTTTTCTCTTTATCTTTATCGTTTCGCTTTCATTCTTTCTCACTTGGACTCTATCTTTCTGCTCCTCTCTCTCTTTCTCTTTCTTTCTCTCTCCCTCGCTCAATATACATATTTATATATGTAGAGAGAGAGAGAGATAGATAGTTAGGTAGGTAGATAGATAGATAGATAGATAGATAGATAGATAGATAGATAGATAGATAGATAGATAGATAGATAGATAGAAAGAGAAAGAGAGCGATAGAAAGATAGATAGATAGTAGGATAGATAGAGAGAGAGACAGAGAGAGAGAAAGAGAGAGAGAACGCGTTCATCTTGATCCTTTTTGTGTTCATTGTTTTTGTTATAGGGTGCTTTTGCAATATCCGCTTTAACAAATTTGCCCTTCAATTGTCATAATTTTTGTTATCTCGGTTTGATCCTGCATTCAGCCCTTCACAGGTCAAAAGTTTAAAAACAATAAATTAGCGAATATAATGGAAAGGACATCTCTTTTATTATTTTAACGATCATAAAGATGATAACCTTGATAAGATCAATCTTAAATACAGTTCAGTAACGGTGAAAATGCTGCTCCTGCTGCTCCTGATGATGATGATGATGATGATGATGATGATGATGATGATGATGATGATGATGATGATGATGCACATGATGATAATGGTGATAGGTGATGATGATGATGATGATGATGATAATGATGATGATGATGATGATGATGATATGTAGAAGTAAGAGGTCAAGGAGGAGGAGGAGGAGGAGAATCTCATCGGTTCAATCTACATGTTGTAAATTATCCTTTGTTATTCTACATATTAAAAATATTTTGACTTAAATCTGTGCTCTGCATTTTAAAAATGTAAGTCAAATCTACCTAACGAAATCTCATCAACTCATTCTATTATTAAACGATCTCCTTAAATATGTTCACCAACAGCAATCCCGTTTGCCAGGACACTTTAGCCGTCACAAGGGTTCAAAACATTCAGGAAAGATTGAAATGCAAACACACTAGTGGTAGACAGAGAAATTTTATTGAAAATCTTAACTCATGAGCAATAGTTAATGGAAGCTACAACTGCCCTAAGAACAGATTTGAATGCAGGGCCATGATCGCCAATTCCTGTTCCAGATAAAGTACGTAAAGAAGGAAAATCCCATTCGTTCAATTTTCATATTTTAAATAAAACATTTTACTTTGTTTAGCATATTATTACGAAATGTCTGCAGTGCAATCTAAAATGAATAGACCTTAAAAGTTCAGTCTATATACTACAAAATAGCTTCTGAAACAGCGTTTAGTATTATTGAATGAAAAGGTAACGGTATCTCTTCTAGCACTTTGTGACTTACGAGTTGGACAAATTTATTTAATCACTCGCCATTTTTTTTTACAGTGCTCTAAATTAAGTAAAAAAATTTTCATCCGTTCTACAAATAGAAAACTTCTTTGCTCAGATGAGTTTTAATATGCTATGGAATTCAATAAAACGCTATCTATATCTAGCATCAAGACTGTTGAGATAATGATGCTCCACATGCATTGTAACTGATCCTGTTCTTATCATTATAAACAAAATTCGACTTTTCCATTTTATCATTGCATTCTCTGTCGCTCTGTGGACAAACACAAAAAAAGATTGAAAAATAAACTGAAAAAAAAATAACCTGGACCTTTTGAGAATTGTTGAAATGTGGTGAAGAAAATGATAATAAAATGTCCAAAGCCACCTCATGTAAAAGATTGCCGTCTGATATTCTCCTCTTTTTCCTCGTTCTCAAAATACCCGTCTCCACCTTCCCTCCTAATCCTTCTTCCTACTCTGTTTCCATTATTTATGAAGCAGGAGATTAAAGGTTTTATTGTTAGATTGTTGATATAGCTTACCCAGGCCACCCATTTTGTCCATCTATTAATTGAGAAAGAACCAAAGATGTTTCACATTTATTTAAAATTTTATTTCGATAATTTATTTATTTGAAGTTGTTAAATAAATCAATTCCTCAACCCAAAAGATAGAGTAGAAACCATTAGTTCTCAGCGTGTTCACAAGGGAAAATGACGGGAAAAAAATGAAGCGTAATAAAAAAAACAATCTGTTGTGCTCTCCCTTCAAATAAAAAAAAAAAAAAAAACCAAAAACCTAGAGATGACAAAAATTTTTTTAGAAAAAGAATAAGTTTGTAGAATGGCGTTTCATAAATCTTCAAATTTTGAAACCATTAGAATAATTAATTGAGAAGCAGAGGATGGGTAGTACATTTTGTTAAGGAAATAAGTAGACCCCTTTCTGTGCTATACACATTCGTTCATACTATTTCTTGGAGGTTTTTTTAAAGGAGACAAGAAAAGTCAGTGATATAAAGTCATTCTTGTCTATAAATGAAAACAGAATTTTATCATAATGATCATTTCTTTTTATTCTGACCATATCGAGTATATTTCAGCATTGGTTTTACTTTCTGCTTACAATTTTTTTGCCATAGGCTTTCTGCGAATGAACAACATTTCTACTAGCTTTAGACGGTCTCTATGAGCTCCCCGTGAAAAGCGTTACAAATTTTAAAACTGTCCATTGCAAAAGCAATAGCTGTTTACATGTGTTTTTTTTACTTTGTCATGTGAACGATATAATCACGGGCATATTTTTAGTGCGTTTTGTTCTGAGTGTGATTTTGGCTTTAAAATGGCTTTTTAAAAGCATGCTTTAAGTTTAGGGAAAGGAGCATCATTTTTTTTTCATGGTACATAATTTCCAGGAAAATTTTTTAAATTTCAGTTGAAAGCCTTTTTAGCATGTTTGATTTGAAAGATGATCATTTGTTTTATATTGCATTTACTTAGTTTTTCACATCCAAGCTTATTTTAAAGTACATGCTGAAACAGAACATATTTTGGAACACAAAGTGTTGCGACAACAACCAAATATCTGTTACGTGAACTGAGCCACAATTTATTTCTTTTCATGACGAAATAAAAGGCGTTGTATAGAAGAGCTACATAATTTTATTGGATCACACAAATTACAGTAGGGGACTGAATATGTTTATTTGAACAAATGTGCATATTTAAAGTGAAAGCGATATTCTGAAATATAATTATTGATTGACATGAACGGGACAACGTAAGAATTGTAGGTTGATATTAAGTGAGAGGCATTAAATGTACGCATATGCTGTCAACATTTATGAATTGAAACAAGCAAATACTTGTTTAAAAAAACAAGATATATGCATAATAATAAACAAAATACTCGACACAAAATAGTAAAAAAAAAAAATGCTAGTATACATTTTAGGCTCTCAACAGCTCCCTCATACTTAGTGCACTTCACTATGTGTCTCGTCTCTATTAATACAAGCATAAACTAGATATAACTTAACATAGCTAATACACCAACATCTTTCAGTTAATGATGGATGGGAAAATGGAAGACTGCAAGAAAGATTCCAGCTATTGAAATCAAATATTGCACAGACTAACTAGCTGACGAACCTGACTCGAACTGCAACATGAGATTTCTGTACTATATCTCAAGACCAGTGAGAATAAGGAGGAAGTCAAACATTTTAGTGATCGGAACAGTTTATAACAGTTTTCTGTGAGCTTTACAATCCGTTGTTTAAGGAAATCCGGACATTTTTAAATTTTTCTTTTTTTCTTAAAACCACTTTGGAAGAAGGGAAAAAAAATATGTTCGAAAAGCAAAAGTTACATGCGACATTGACTCACTGGGACTAAGCTCAAGACCTAGAGATTACCATTTTTACATAATCCTCTCTTTACAACAGTTTTTTACAAATATCAGCAGTGAGAATTTGGTCAGCAATCGTTTGCAGAAAGCAATCGAAATCCACATCTATGCGGTTTTGAAAATACAATTCCAAGATTTCAAATTGAGTTATGTATTCCTAATTATATAAAGACATTACGATGCTGACAATCTTCGTGTTATTTTTTTATTTTCTTTGGCTTTTGTGCGTATGGCTCGTCCATAATAACAGTGATCTCAAGACCTTCAGGTCCCACATCAGGCCTGGGTATCGGTGGTGAGCTCGAACTTAACAGAAGAATCATTACAGATCTCAGGGCGGATTTGCAAGCTATTTTGCCACCAAACCGGCAATGCATGGAGAGCAAGTTAAAATCTTAGATATTAAAACAATTTGAATAATACATATTTTTTAAATTACATTTTAATACAAACAGGTTTATATTTTAATGTAAAATAATAAAAAAAAAAATAGGTGTACGAAAATTATAGAAAAATAAACGGTCAAATGGAAACACTCATTGCGAAAACAAAAACAAAAATATAATAACAATCTTTCATTCATTTCCATTCCATTGTAATGTGCACTTCCTCTAGTAAACCTGTAATTATCGGTTTGGAGGGCAAAAAAAAAATGAAATAAAATAAAATAAATATGACACTTCGTATCGAATAACTTGAAGAAAAAATTCACAAAGATGTTTCATTTGCTTGGCTATTAGGACAGAACAATCTCAATTTTTTTTTTTTAGCTCCGCGTCACTAAAGCCTTTCTGCAGCTTTCGAAGCAAATATGCTACTCTCCATACCACCAACACTCACAAAAACAATATGATTTATATTTAGTTATACGACCAATGACTGATGGGCGATTTCAGGCTTTTTAACATGTCATGGTCATCAGTGAGTTTAATAAATAAGAGGCCTTGAATTTAACCTCATTGAAATGATGACCAAAAAAAAAACCTCAAAAAGTACAAATAAATAAACAGCTGCATATTTCATTTCAAAATTACGGAAAAAAGGAAAAGTTGAGCGTAAAAATACAAATCTACACACGAAACTGAATAACATGCATTTTTTAACGACATCAAAATATTAAAATGTTCACATATGGAATATTAAGTTTAAAGGAGAAATTTTACATACTCACACACACACACACACACATATATATATATATATATTATATATATATAATATATATATATATTATATATATATATATATATTATATATATATATACATTTATTTATTTATTTATTTATTTATTTATACACATACACACACATACATATACGTTCACAATTAACCTTTATATGTTCAACAAACAAAATAAAATACGAAAAGGTTCTTTAACTTTTTAAATATAGAGTGTGTCTTGATGGCGGAGGAGAAACCATCTCCTTTGATTTCGATTGATCAACACCAAATTTTCTTCTAAGAATTGAATACGAACAAATCTACGGAGAAATGTATGGACGTTGCTATTTAATACGACAAAAAAATATAATTTTGTGTAATAACAAGCAGCTTGAAGAGCAGTGTAGTAGATTTTTTATTTCGAAGCTAAAGTTGTATCTTTCCATTTGAAAGTGTGATACTGTAATACTTAATGGTGATCTCAAAGTTTTAGCTTGGGTTGGGTCGGATCTAGCAAGACCGATAAGGTGATATGTAAGATTCCCCTATCGCCTTAGATCTCGAACATTGCTATCTAGGTAGTGCAGATTACAAGGCAAATACGCTACCTTCACCATTATAACCAGAGATCAAAAAGTGTAACATTGATGATTATGTATTACATATATATATATATATATATATATATATATATGTGTGTATTTTACAAACGTAGTGATTACATTTCCCGAAAATATCTATATTTACAATAGAGCTAAATAAACGAACAGGGCGATCTAAAAAATATCACAAGTAAGGATCATGAAAATTGTCAGGTATATAAATATAAAAAATATAAGCACAAAAATGTGTTGTCTAGCTATGAAACATTTTTATGTTAGAATGCTTTTTATTGCACTGTCTTTTCCTCACCGGTTTCAAACCTTGTGATAAAAAATATAACATAACGAAGAAAGTTGAAAATCTGAAGAGAAATTTGAATTAAACCAATTTTCATTCTTAGCATTTCTTTATCTACATATTTTGTAGAAATAATGTGAGCTTACTGTATCAAAATTGAAACAAAAGCTAAAAATACAAAAACAAAAATATAATATAATATAATATAATATAATATGAAACAACGCGAAAATACTTTAAAAATCGGATTACTAATCATATTTATTAAAACACGTACGCTTCCTAGCTTCAGACCAACATGATTTTCTTTATTATCAATGTAAAGATTTTGACAAGCGATTTTCTAAGGTGAAAGAACAACATGACATTATTCTGCAAGAAAAATCAACATTGGCATAGTTTTAAGAAAATAATTTTTGTAATAAGCACGCGAAAAAAATCACTTCAGTTCTGTAGTAGCTGGCATTGAAACCAAAGCACAGTAATGGCATCTCCACACTGACATAACCAAAGAACCCAATATATCTAATTCCCCACACTGACATAACCAAAGGACCCAATATATCTAATTCTCCACACTGACATAACCAAAGAACCCAATAATCTAATTCTCCACACTGACATAAAGAACCCAATATATCTAATTCTCCACACCTCATTCTAGACTGAAGGAAAAGGTCCATTCTCTCATATCGATACGATGTCCGTAAATAAGTAGGCCTTCAGCTTTTCCCATTTTTAATTTCTACTGAAGACGGTAAGCTAAAAAAAAAAATGCTACCTCTATTTTCTGTAACAGTTTGCAAACAATAGACAGCTGTGACCGCAGTCTTCCAGTAAAAATCTTCAAAACATAGTATCGAGGCAAACAAATCACAAATAGATCGACACTAGGCAAACCCAAAAGAACATTTCTAGAAACAGACTATGAGAAAGAAGATCAGCTAAAACTACTTAGATCAGCAGATTGATTAATTAGACTTCCGTAACAATTTAAGCAATCATATGCCAAAAATACGATTCAATAATATATTACACTTTCATGAACAACGCATCAAATCGTTAGTCTGCATACATTTTAGTGTTACACTAAAGTGATTTACACGGGCAAAATCGGCAACTTTAGACTGAAAAAAAAATTAGGAAGAGGATAGAGAATAAAGTCCAGGTTGTAACGATTTGCAAGAATAATTGAAACAGAAAGGAATAAAAATGATCGACCAAAGGTTTTGCACAAAGCTTAAAAGGTTTGGTTTTTGTATTTAGCAAGTCCACAACGAGGTGATCTCAGGCTCATGCCTGAATGGTTCCTGCAGATCTCAGAGCGGACTCGCCAGCCACTGTGTGTGCGAAGCCCCCATAAATTAAAATTAAGCGGAAAATACACAACCTGGAAAAGATTATATCATTACCAGAGAAAAAAGAAGACTGGAGCTATGCTCCAGCATAAATATTACCGTCACAAGTTAATCATGCCAGGAAAATTCTTGTGACGATTAAAATGAAAAGAATTAAAATAATCGCAAGCAAACTTGCACCACAAAAAAACAGAATACTTTATAATATCTGACTTAAAAAGTAACATCAAACAGCATATCAAAATCTATTCCCGTTAACAATTCCTTCATTGTCTTCAGTAAACCATATAATGCAGAACATCAGAAAGGTTCACCGCTAACAAATACACGTAACAAGGATACAAACTACCATTGCATATGTTCTGTCTACAGATAGGGAACAAAGACAGAAATAAAACTCGACCACGGGGCAGATGGATATAATAATGGGCCAGCATTGAAACGGTTGAAAGATTTTAGATTCACAGATGACACTTTTGACATACCACAGGACTAAGAATACTTCATATCACAAAAAAAAACTTCTTTTGCACAAATTTTTTAACAAAATACGAATGCTCAAAACTTGGGTGCGATTTCGAAGATAAAAACAAAGAAAAACATAAACCTCCTCAAAATCCTTGTTGAAAAGAATATTTTTTTTAATTGACCAACTTTCGCGCTTCAACATCTACCAACATGCATTAAAAAATGAATTACAATGATTCGGCGACACACTGAAATAAGCCTTAAAGAAACATTTCTGAACCACTCTCAAAACTGGATTAAGACAGGGAGGGGCCAGCGAAATTAACTTGCGTGCGGTAGGAATCAAAGCCTATATCGTTCGTTTAATTAAGAAGTTGCTTGTCTACAGCTGCACTCCGCTAGTAAAGAAAAATTGAAGTGCTGGACTCTGAAGGAACAAGAGTCGATATAAAAAAGATGAAGGTGTTTACCAATCTTTAAAGACCGCAATTAACTAAACGCTATAGAGATGCTAATATCTACATGCATATTATTGCATATTATTTGGACAGAAAAGATAAAGATGAATGAAGGTGGTGGGTTAAAAAAAAGACGATTCACTACAGCCGTGTACAATCAAATCAACTGGCGGCATCCATACAAAGAAATACTTTTTTATATATATATACATCAAAAATATTTTAAATAAATTTAAGAGCATAAATTGAAACAAGCAAATAAAGCTTGGGTGACGAGCAGATTAACAAATCCCAGACAGAGAGTAGCTGGCTGAAAGGTATCGAAACAGAACAGTAGATATGAGGAAGTAAAGAAGGGAGGAGTGAAAGAGAGAAAGATTGAGAGGAGAGCTGAAAGGTAGATAAAGATAACGCGAGCTAATTGTAACGGGGAAATATTTTAAGTGTTTTTAGGAAACAATGAGAAAGAGAGAGAGGGGGGGCAACATTAATTTATGCTTCTATTTCTTTTATTTATTAAAATAGCGCTTATGATTATCAGCGACATCAGAAATATCTTAATGGTTATGTTTTGAAGGATATTTTTGTACTTAAGATGAGGTTGCAATATATCAAAAAGACTGAAGAAATTAAAATACTTCAATAATTTACTGCCAAGCTTAGGGGTGCATTTGAAAAGGAAATTCTTGACATTTTTATACTATGAAGAAATTTTGTATTAGGCCTGTATGTCTTCATTATCATCGTCGCAGAGCAATAAAAATTATTTTAAAATCAGCCACCGACAAGACCTTTTTTATATCTGAGCAGATACTTCATTATGGTCGTAACTAATTTGAAACTGTTGTTCAAACTGTTTTATTAAGTGTTAAGTAGGTGGTTGTATTCATTTGCTACATAAATTTCGTCATTATGGATATATTTATTGGCGTGCCTTTGCAGTTTTTCAAGGCATGCCTTTTTGTTGGTCCTTATTGTCATATATTTGGTCTATAAACAGTTTATCATTTTGTTTTTTGTTGTTGCTTTTTTCTTCAAGTCTTACTTTGTTATAAGTAATCATTTTTTATATTTATTATTGCGTATAAGCAGGGCCAAGCCTGTAAATAAAATCATTACGTCCATCTCAAGGCAGACTTCAAATTGCACCCTAGCGGGAATTTCCACAGGTTAACGAGTTCTTGAGTGTGTTACTGTTAGTGATTAGTGTGCATGCAGAGAGCTGTTAGTAACAGGGTGGCGCCAGGGTGGGGTTAGGATGCAGACAGACAGTGCATGCAAGAGGAAGAAAAGATAGAGCTAGAGGTCGAACTGATACACCTGTGGAACTTGAGTTATCACAATGCGCTAGGCTTAATCGAGTGGTCTTGTTCCAATGATTGCCATGATTCGACCACAGTACATAAGCATATTTTAGCACCGAATGACGCCTTTAAATGCTTGGCAAGAGTAAACGAGCTTCAGCCTCTGCTCTAAGACGCAATATTCGATTAAAATATCCTACTTTATCACGTGATATAATCATGCATTTTATTCTGCTTTTCGCCATTTCCATTTTTTTTTTCACATTTATTCATAACATTTCTATATTTTTTCATTGCTTCTATTTGTTTTAGTTATCATTAGCACTTATGATTATCAGCCTCATAAAAAAATATCTTTATGATTGTGTTTCGAAAGATATTTCTGTACTTAAGATTCCTCTCCTTTGATATTATTAGCATTATTATGTAACATACCATTACAATCGTAGCTGTTGTTAGTGTTTTGATGCTGTTTTATTATATAACTTGCGCTTGCCTTTTAAGTGCCTTAGCAGAATCATTCCACATAATTCAGGTGCATTGCGTTACAATCTATCTATCAATACTTCAGTCCATGAAGTAAGACTTGACGGAAGCCAACCGTTATCACAGGATAATATAGGCATGACTGTTGGCCGATGCATTACCAAACGTCTCTTCGCGTGGCCATCGATTGGTTAAAACTGAGTCAAAATTATTCGCCACAATTTTTCTGGCCACAAATGGCCGTGTTTTAGCAATTGCAGAAAAAATGAATTAATTTTGAAATAGCTGACCGGTGAAGCATCCAGACACAACGATTTGCCCTAATTTGTTTTGAGTGAGAGGAGCGGACTATGTGAAAGTTAGCTAAGAAAACAGACCAAAGAGAAAGAGACAAAGCTAAGTAACGGATTAAGAAGAATAGCACTTCGCCGTAAGCCATATGAAACATGTTTTTAATGTCAAAAAGATTTCCAACGCATATGAATTCGTTTAAGTTAATTTTGAAATGTTAAATCTAAACCAGAAAACTGATGATGTTGCTATACCTTTCCAAGTTCTCAAAAAATTAGATGCGTTCAGTATATTCAAAAACAAAAGCAAAAAGCTGTATATTTTAAAAGAAATAAAATAATGCGCAGGAAATTTTAAAATATTTACCATCGATAACATGGTTAGGTCTTGACAATTCCAACATCTTCCCCACTTCTATTAAAGCAAGAACAAAAGCAGATAGCAGCGAAGACAAAAATAAACAAAGCCAACAATAAAAACAAAGAAAAGGAAGGCACTATTCGGTTTGCTGGTTTTAAAAGACTAAAATTCACATATGCGCGTCCGGGAAAAACCCAAAAACATTCTGATAGGAAAGCTTACAACTAAATAATGCAAATACCAAAATAAATAAGCTTGATAACATATGAGTAATTTTTCATTTTTGATTAGAGTTACAAATTATTTAGCCTTCGAGAAAATTTGTGCAAATGAAATACGAACCTTCAGAGTTGAATTTTAATAGATTAATTTGGAGATCAGGAAAATTCAACTAGATAGTAGTGGAACCTACAGGTCACCATAGCACAGACAGTTGCACTAGCCTAGCAAGAACGCACACAAAAGGATAAGCATTCCAACCACACAGCGACTAGGACTAATCTTATAATCGAACACTGAAGAAAAAAAATTATGGCATGGGAAAGACAAGCTTTATCCAAATTAGCAATAAACAAATGAAGCCAACTTTTCAACAAGGCATACTAACCATCTTCCATCTTACCGACTCGTCTTTAATGGCAAAAAGGAAAATCTATAATTGTAGAAATACAGAAGCGAAAACTGGCAACTTGTAACTGTTACATTCAGATAAACACAAACTCGTGGCAAGAACAGGCAGACCTCACCAGTAGAAAAAAGCTGCGCCACCACTAAATTGATTCAGGTACAAAGAGATGACAGTGATTTTGTCACGATATCTATCCCATTAACTGAGAAAAGTACGTCTAGATGGAGAGAGGGAAAAGGAGATGAAGAAAAGGAATGTGAAGGAATATCAACGGCTATGAAATCATTTGCGCCATGTAGTCTATCCGCTATCAGTCGATACATGTGTCAAGCTTTATTAAGCTGCTCTATGAGGGCTAGTAGTCGTTTTTTTTTCTTATATAGATAGTCCACCAGATGATCTCAGGCTTTCAGGCCCTTCATTATATTAAGATTCGGGCGCCGGTGGCGCGATTCCAACCCACGACAGGATGATACCTGTAGATCTCAGGGTAGAGCCCTATGAGGGTATTAGTACAGGCCTAATGCTACGAGATGCTTATGAGTCTTAACGGCACATTGCATTCAAGATTATATCGAGCTTTTTTTCTGAAAAAGACCAAAAATCTTGCAATAACACTACAGCTTAAGAAGCACTGTCACTGGAAACGGGTTTAACCACTGAGAAACTGGTGTTGTAAGAATGGACTTAACGTGATGCCCCTCAAAGCCCTCGCTGGGCTACTGGCCGAGAGACAAACAAAAAAAAATCTATCTCACACGAGTATCTAGTTTGAATTCCTTTGGATCTTAAATTACCTATTCCCTACCATAGGCACAATCGCTAAGTGCGATTATCTTTATCTGTATGGAGATACGCTTTGCTGTGCTTTCGCTTCAAATGCCTTTCATAATCAAGTTATCGTCATAAGCAACAAAACGCACCGATATTTAAAACAATAAACTGAAATGATAATGTCAAGTGTAAATATGAAACTAGTCTTTGAGCGTTTGAAGTTCCACCATTCTCGGTTGTTTGTCCTGAAGAATCAAATTATTGTAAAGACTGTAAAACAGACAACAGCATTTTTTTAGTGCTAAGAGAATAACTTTAATACTAAAACACGGAATTTTTTAAGCCCCCATTGGCCCTCGGAGCACCGAGCACGAGTAGTGGTTTAGAACCCAGAAAAGTTGGCTTGACGATATCAAGGGCAGTTCACCAACACTCGGCCAATAACTTATTAGACAGAGCGATTGTTTGGAAAGAGTCTGCTGTTTGCTTTCACGTTCTGTCAATGTAACTGCCCCCGTCTGGCCAACGATTATTGTTTATAGATGGGGCTTTCCGCCCTCAGCACATTGCTCCTAAACGATCCAGTCCCCAAAAAGATTCTCTATGGCTACTAAGCCCTCCCCAGTAAAATAGTTGGAACAGATTAGTATGTATGGACAATAATCACCTTAACTTGACGAAAATATCAAAGTCTTCAATACAACTCTATCCCGAGTAGAAACTACTCTTGGGCACAAATTTTATCTTAGCAAAACTAAAATATCATCAAGCTGACCTCTTGATCCCATGACATCAGCACTTGTATGTTGATGACTAAGTAGAAGTCTTCAAGTTGATAAATCAGCGGATTGGTCAGTTGGGTTGGTCATCTCTTGTGCTGGGGTCTGCAACTTTTCTCCGGTCCATTAACCAGCTGAAAACATACATAAGTTAAAAAGATACTGCAACTTATAATTTTTTGTATGCCTTTCTTCAGATTTAATTACTTCTACAAATGGGCATTAAAAATTATACACGAAGATCGTCGCTTGCTAATGTCATATAGCCAGTTCTTTACTTGATGATCTCAGGCCAGCGACCAGCCAGCCTCCAGCCAGCGTTGAGCCGCGTCAGGTCAGCGTCAGGCCACCATCAAGCCAGGATCAGTACCAGGTCAGCTCATTGTTAACTCCCAACTCGCCCCGGAAAAGTCCCTGTAAATATCCTGTACAGTCAATGCGAATTGAACGTTCCTCTTGCCGTTGCAACCGTACTATGGCCTCAATAGGCTTTCAGAGAACCTCGAGATATTTGGTATTTTCCTGCAGTTCATCATAGACATCACCACACTTCAGTTCTCTATGCCTTGCCTATTCAGAACAGTTTCATTATCGGCGTTTCCTCACCTAATTTATCTCCTCAATAATTACACAATATAAATGTGTGTGTCTAACGATATTGTGAATATATTAAAAATATTTTCCTTTCTCATATCACATTCAAGATTTGAGTATAAGTTAAAGCAGACACTTACCCGATTCTGTTTTGACAGTATGCAATTCCTGTGTCCATTCTGGCTGTCCGGATCCATCCCATCGCTCCTGCTCTGTTACTTTTCCTCTCAGCCATTGTCCTTACAACGAAAGACAAATAGCTACAGAACCAATTGAAACAATATTATAAAAGTTTTACAGTACTAAGCATTATTTTCTCAAGTCACCGTTTCCAGTGGTTGTTCAAAAGCTTTGGTTTAGAATTTTTTTTTACTTTAAAATATAATCTCAAGGCCTACACTTACCTGATCCACAAATTTCTCAATGCTTTCTCCATCCTGGCTGCTCTCGGGCCGTTCCATCGGTCGTTGGCCAATTGCCTTAAAAAATGAGATCAAGAACAAAATAGAATTTAAGTTATAAACTTAAATTTACTATCATCGTCGCTTTTGTAGCAGAAAACATTATACGAAGGTTACAGACGAAAGGAGAATGAAATTAAACCGCAAAAAACGTCTGCACAAAAAGAAATCAATTTTATTACTAATGTACAAATTCCTTCCAAACTGATGTGTTCCCTCTACCTACCTACCTCAATTCCCC
>BLXT01007695.1:261486-271735 GCA_019648995.1 Plakobranchus ocellatus | reverse complement strand
CCCGAATAAATGTAGGCACAATCGATATATTATTTTCCCCATGCACCTCTTCGTGATCTCAGGCTTGTTGGCCTCTTCTGGCCAACTTTGGTAGCAGGATTCGAATACAGTGATGGAAGTTCTTTGCCGACTCGAAGGAACATACTAAACTCTGGGTCGACATCTACACGTAAATACAAATGGGTGAAGTGTAAGTAACTTACTGCTAAATGCTTTAGTCTTTCCCAATACAGCTTCCTTTGATGGACAACAGCTGACGGAAATGTTCCAAGCACGAGCTCTCAACACACTTTTTTCACATTTTCATCACTTTTTAACTCTGTGAGAACTTAAGAACGCTTTGTTTGATGCAATCCACTTAAGTACAAAAAGGCAAGAGTTTATTTACTAAACTTATAACAGAAATTAGTTATAAAATGTTACCAAACTAAAGCAAAACCTATTTTATATTGAAGTGGCGTAATAGTAATCTGAGTAAAAACTTAAAGCTTGACAGTTGTCTCTCCCTAAACATTACATCTTGACGGCCACGGGAGAAAAATATTCCAAGCAATGCACATCTTTGCTAGTGTATGACCTTTCATCACGTTTCTGTGGAAACTCGATTGTTATACTTTTTTATATCAACTAGTTCTTTTTAAAAGAAAAGAGAAAAGAATCATTCTATCAGACATTCTCAGAGTGGTGTAAACTTTTTTTTTTTTTTTTTATCTTTCCACTACGCTACATTGCAATGTATTTTTTACAGGCAATAAAGAGAAATCTGTTAAGGGAGAAACTTGAAACATGATACTCTTGCCCTTCCCAAAACATTGTTTTCGTGGTCTCTGGTGATAAAAACTCCAAGTACGATGTCCGCTTCGATCTGCTTCGTCATCTTTCCATCATTTCTGTTTGGAAAAAAATTATCTGGATTTGTATGGATTATGGAGCAGTATGGTGCATTTTACAATAGTCACGACTTTAACGTAGCTTCCACACCATTTCGTGGTCTTTTATTCTAAAAAAAAAAAAGTTTTCCAAAACAAAATGAATATCTTTTTGCAATAATTATACTCTGTTATTCCACAGGTGCTACTCAGGAAACCTTCAGATGATTGTCTTGTTTTAGAATGCATAAATTTGTATTACAGTGCAGATCATCGTGGGTATCACCTTGTCTTCCAATCAAGCCTGACGTTATTGAACTACTTGATTTAATGTGGATTTTTTAAAAATGGTACGAAAATAGTTTCAATACCTAAAGCATTTTTCATCATGTCTATGAAATAGTGAAAGGAAAAAGGAAAATTTACATAAGGCTTGCAAAAAAAAATAGTTTTTATGATAAGTCTATTCAGTAGAATTTCATCAGCAGCTTTAACCATCCGATTTATGACCTCAGTTGAAAAAAAAATATTGAAAAGTCGTTGAAAGTTTGCATATCGTCTAATCATACAATATAAATTTGTGTGCGTCTAACAATATTGTGGATGCCTTTAAATAACATTTTTCTCTCACATTATCATATTTGAATTAACTTTTTAAGTATATCTAACCGAATTAAGTGAAGGCATACACTTGCATGACCTACTGTTTGATGAGCTGCAATTCTTCTCTCCATTGCTGCTGTCCGGATCCATCCCATCGGCTGTTACTCTTCCTTTCAGTCACAGTCCTTGAAACATACAGACATGTTCTATATTCAAAGAGTCACCAGAACTAATTGCAACTATTATAAAAGCTACCCAGTCTTAAGCATCATTTTCAGAAGTCACCATATCCACCACACACTCTAAGAGCTTTGGTTTAAAACTTTTTTACTTTAAATAACTTTCAAGACCTTCATTGAGATTAACACTTGGTCAATTTTGTAATTGGCGTCTCCATCCTAGCTGCTCCCTAGCCAATTCACTGGTCTGTATGATTGATAAGAAATCGGAAACAGAAATCTAAATCTAGAATGGAGTTATAACCGTAAATGTACTGTCATCTTCGCTTTTTTTAAAATAATAGAAGGGTAACTGACGGAGGGAGAGTAAAATTAAATCAGGCAACGTCTATGTGAAAGAAATCATTTTTTTTAAATCAATGTACTGACAATTCCTTGTGACTGCAGTTTACCCTCTTTTCCTCGTAGATTTTGTAGGAGTTCAAACTTGATGTCGTATTGTTTTGCCCACTACTTTTTAATCTCAGGTTTGTTAGCGTCTTCTAACCAACTTTGTTGGCAGGGTTCGAATATCTTGGCACGGTTCGAATATCGAGGCAGGTCTTTGAAGACTCAAAGCAAATATCATAAACTTAAGGTCAACATCATCTCACCATATATAGAAAGTTTGGAATCAAATTTACTTACATGAAGTTGTTTTCGTCCTTCCCCATAGGCCTACATTTCTTTTCATGGACAAGAGCTGACCAAAATGTTCCAAGTGCGAGCTGTCCAGCAGAGTTTTGTCATTTTCGGCACTGTTAACTATGAAAACTCAAGAACGCTTTGTTTGATGCGGGAATAAAAAGACGAGAGTTATAACAATAGCAGTGAATTTCAAACTGCTACACACTATAGCACAATCTATTTTATATTGTGATATAAGGATAACAATCTAAGTAGAAACTTACTTCTCCACACTTGTCTTTAAGCAAAATATTCCAAGCGACCTCCACCACTTCGGTATTGTGACCTTTTCCCATGTCTCTGTGGAAACTCCATTTTAGAATTTTTATGCCAGCTTAGCTTTCTTTAAAAGAAAAAAAGAATCATAACATTAGCCAAGCATTCTGTAAAATACAGAGAGTTTCTAAAACCTTACCAAATATTTCACAAGGAATAATGAAAAACTTTAAGGATAATGACTTTCTAGTACATTTGTCTTTTGAAGGTCACCCTTGCTAAGTACTCCACGTTCGATATCTTCTGCTTCACTGTCACCCTTCCATTATTTCTCTGAGGAAACAATGATCTTATTGCTGTCCCTTTTAAGAAAATATAAAAAAAAATAAATATTAGACACAGGTATTGTAATCATGTAAAATAAGTTTAATCTATTCAAAACTGGTAGTTTTGAACAATATTCTATTGGGCATTAACTTTTGTAGGTAATATATGAAGAGGTATTCATAAGATAGGATTGAAAATTCTTAAGACAATTTCATCGTCAAACCAGTAGTTAATGTAAAACAATGTAACTTCAGAACACATTGGATATTTTGATTTTGCATTGGGTAAATAAATTCGCAATGGATCGTGCTGCATTAAGGTGCATTTTGCAGTAGTCACGATTTGAACGCAGCTTTCACTTAGTTTCGTGTTTTTTTTTATTCTAAATAGCTTTGCAGACCTAAATAAATACCCGACAGATGCCATTTTGTTTATCAAGTGTTTGATAAAATTGTGTGTGCAACAGAAAATCGGGGTTTACAGACTAATTTTCTGGAGTAAACCACGCTATCATTTTTTTTTTCAATTTTTGTCCATCCAAGCTGTAAGGCGCGTATATCAATTCAAAATAAATTTTCATGATATACTCTCGGCTCTAACCGAAGCGAAGCACTTGCAAAATACTTGTGGCTCTTGCTTGCTTTTGTTTGTATTATTCGTTGATAACAAACAAACCAATTGTTTCCTCTGAGCTTGTATAAAACTCGTTCACACCTCATGTGTGCGACTTGAATCGACGCGCAGTTATGTTATATTTTTTAGTATTTCATTTTTTTCCTCTCTTTTCAAAGTTTTTGCACTCTACGTGCTTAATTTTGCACTCTACGTGCTGATTTTTGCACTCTACGTGCTGATTTTTTCCCTTCGGATTTTTAATATTCATAGCCCAGTTTAGAAGTGCTGCAATCGGCATCATTTCAGTGAAAAAGTTTCTTAATTTTGATTTGTGTTCTGGTTGTAGCAATTGACACCGAGATGATCAGACTATGAAACCAACCTTTAACTTAGTTGTGAGCTAAGCATAAACAAACTCCCTTCATTTCAAATCAGGTTACGATTTGAAAAACTAGACAACTTCATATAAAGTTGAAGGCAGACAGGGTTAAAAGTCCGTGGCTGATCAAAGCCACAATTCTCTTTTCCATATCAGCGAGATTCTCAATCCCCACCAGTACAGCGGATAAGTTGGGATAAAATTACCCCAATAGTTACCGACCATGCATGATCAGAGGGACAAGAGCCCAAACATGGGCACTTTGAGAAAAAAAAAAGCTTTTTCATGTAATGTAATGCTAATTTTGAATTTTAAAATCATCTCAATGTTGTGACGCTTGGTGGATGTTCGCTCGCAACCTGTATGTGCGTTGCCCAACACTGATCTCACAAAACATTTCCAAATATTTTCCTACCGATTTGCTCCACCTTCAGATGCACACTTTAACATAAGATTTTTCAGTTACAAATCACTTTTTCAAGCATAACTTTGTTTTTTCCCACTTTTAAGTGTTGGGCGTACATTTTCAACCAAAGTACAATTTTGCTTTCAATATTTGCCCCTCTTTTTTTAGAGGATTTGCTATACTTTATGAAGAATTTGCGCTCATGAAAATCTTTTGAGCCACATTTTCAGATATGAATTTTTCAACCATGTTTGTTGATTTCATGAGGTTTTACACTCATAGAAGGTATATTTTCAAGCACAATGAAATTCACCATGCTTTGCATTTTTGCTATTTTTTATTTACTCTTTCAGACACAGCTTGCTCTTCTGAACAAGGTTTTACTGTCACCATCTCCGGGTCAATGCCAACCAACAGTGTAAGATATTCATGTTGTAACAATTTCATGCCTTTTAACAATCGCAAAGGCGACAGCATTTTTAGAAAGACCTGTTGTAAAGTCTGTTTCAAATTTGCCTTTACAAGCAAACTATCGACAGCAAATACCAACAATTTTGAAACTCCAAACTATGAATTTGGCGCTGTTCAATTTTGTTAAAAGTGCTTTTTTGTAGTGATCTTTTCCTCCTGCAATTTGATCCACTAGGCAATTTTTTTTATGCTAACGACTTTGTGTACTTGTACTTCTCAACCATCCCAACCAATCAGATGGTGCGGCTGAGGAATGGGCTTTTAATTGTAGAATTAAGTCCATTCTCATTCTCAGCCTCTATTTATTAATCAAATAACAGCCCTCAAATTAGGTTTAAGGGTGATTTTTTGATTTGAATGTAGAAAGACGAGTTTCATTTGCTACGTGAATTTAGCGGTCTTGGCAACTTTCATATTTGTGGCGTATTTTATATAGATTGGCGTAGGCCTAATATTGTGCAATTTTAAGTAGGCCAGTTTGGTACAATAACAAATGTATTTACATTCATTTGAATCATTTAACAATTATGTATCCTGTCTATATGGTATTGTGATTATGAATAGTATATCTTTGGCGAATGAATTATCTGTATTCGGAATCGAATTTAATATCTCAGAATTTATCTGCTGAGCTGAGCTTGAACTGAACCATTTTGAGAAAACAAATACCAAGAAAAGCATTTCATTTCACTTCGAATTTTTAGGGCCTCAAACGTTAGATTTTATATCTACCTGTAGTAGGTGCACCATCAGTTTGATTGATGTCAACAATACTGTCGATTTCGTTTCTAAATTTACTGTTATTACATATACACAAATTTTAGTTTTTGGCTTAATTCATCCACTTCAACACACGGAGGGAGAAAACTCCGAATAAATGCACAACGCCATTCTAAACACATTAAGGGCCTTTCATAGACTGACTTTTTCTCTATTTAGCCTACAATCGATCTGAAACAGATCGAATCAAATAATATGGCCATATTATTGTTGTGTCGATCAAGCCATACAAGCTATTCCCAGAAGAGAAATGACCGTTTTTAGATTCTCACATATGAGATGATTATACGAAGTGTCTTTTTTTTTTTTAAACTGACACTGTGGCACAAGTTCTGGCGTTTTCTTAGGTTAGATTTAGGTCTATGCTTTGATAACGGTATATGGTCTGTGATAATTTTTCTGTGGATTATCATCCACCTTATCATAATTATGAAGCCAATTCGCTCCACTTCGTAATTTTGAGCATTTTCAAATTATTTTTTTCAATCAAGGTTTTACGCTAACAACAAAAATTGTCAAGCACGATTTTTCTCCACTTTTAGGATAGGCCTAGGGGGCCTAGATTTAGGTCGCAACATTATGAACTTCGTTTTGTGCACTATAGTATTATGTAGGCTGTAATATTCAAACCTGGGTAATTTTAGAAAGACAGTTTATTCTCTTTTAAAACCACCTTCAAATGAGCAACAATGGTCATTTTTCAAAGCATACATTTACATTTGTGCATTATATAAATATATATATATTATAAGTATAATTATTTAAAGATAAGCAGGTGAATTATATACAAAGACCGTTCTTGGGAGCACTTACAATTGACCCCATTAACCTCATTGTTGGCATAATTTCATTTTGTCATCCGTAGATGTATATCTTGAGGCTAAAGGTGTTTGGTTTTGCCCATTTTCCTCGGGCTGCTATTATAATATAAGAGGTGCGAGTCATAATTAGAATGAAAAAGCCTTTTTTACTTTAAAGAAGTATTGTTGGGTACATTAGATTAACTATAGAAGGTAAACCAACTTTAAGCTTCAGTCTTATGGAGAAGATACAAAGAAATGAAAAAAGAGCTTGTCAAGAGTACAAACTTCACATTTTCCTGAATATGACTATATAGATCTACTTGTGCTAAAAGATGTTTTATCTAAACTAGATATTTTAGAAATGTATAAAAAACAGAAAAGTTGGTTAAATCAAGAGTAGATAATAAGATAGATCTACTTAGCTTTAAAACTTGTTGCCGTCCTCCTGATTGTGGGTGAACTTTTCCTTTAGGTCACATAGAAAGCTGTAAGAGTATGGCTACTCCAGCTTTGGGTCATGGTTCCGGGATGTATCCCTAATCCAGATATGGATTTAGACGGTCTTCGATTCACAAGCTTTCTGAAGTGTTAACAGCCCTAACGATATAGAAAATTCAAGTTGTAAATAAAAATGGCATGTAAAAACTTTTTAAAAAATATAGCCTAGTATAAAGATTATTGAGCGAAATTGAGCAGGCCTAGAATCTACCTAATGCAAGATTAAGCATGCAGCTTTAGATCTTATACAATTTTAAATGTATAACGATTTTATGTTTACTACAGTCATCTGAGCCAAAACGGCAGTATAAATATAGTTTTGCCTTTATCCTACCCAAATTCAAATTCGCAATTTGCACTTTGGTTCTGTGAATAAATAACTTCCACTTTGTTATAGCCTTTATTTAAACATCATCGCTGAAAAAAAAAATTATTTTGTGTCCAAAATTGTTTCAAATTAATTCTAAAGCAGATCTAAAGGCTTTTTGTTGTTGTTGTTGAGATCTTAGAGAAAATACTCTTAACTTATCCGTTTTCACAGCGAAAGAATGGCGAATGGTCCTGCCTCAGGTTCGACGACAGAAAAAGTGGCGCGACAGACGTTGTAAGTTGGCACACCCACGTGAATCAGGTAGAAATCTCGAGACTTGCAAAAATGCTCACCGGCCCAGACCACCGTCTGCTTGTCGAACAAGGCCGTTTTGCTGAGGTGAACTCCTATATGACTCTTATCTAAAAGATTTAATCTACGCCAGCAGCCAATGCTAGTATTAAAATCACCCGCTCGCGATCCCAAATGATAAACTATTTTTACTATTTCTAAAAATAGTAATTCCACCCAGCAACGACCTTTAGTCTAATCAGAAATTTCAAAATCTAAATCAACCAATGAAAACTGATGCCAGATTATTTTACGACTTAGGAGACACATTTCTATAATACGCCACTAGCAACCGTGTCCTTCTATCCAGCTCAATCCAGTTCAGCAGAAGACAAATTCTCGTGAGATTTTTTTTTTTTTAATTTAAAACAAAACAAAACAAAGCACTTTAACCCTTTCTTCTAGAACTGTATTCAATCATTTGAAAGTGGCTAGAATTACACTGAAACAAAATTATTAATAGTGTTTACATGGAGATTAAGTGGTTAACTTTCACCTGCCATTTCAGGCTTATATTTTGTTGTTTTGCTCTTTTAACGAGATGAGCTTTATTCACACTTACGTTGCACAAAACGTCTTACCTTTGTGAGCGTAAACAAACGACCATAGTTTATCTAAAGCCACGTTTCCATGTGTACGTAATGCGTAGTGCGCAACGTGTAATACGTAATGCGTAAACAACGTTTTTTATGGCAATTCAACTAAAGTGTATCCATGTGTCCGTGTTGCGTGATACGAGATACGTGGTGAATATTCGAACTATCGAGCCATCGTTCGAATACGCATCACTCAGTTTTATGGACATCGAGAGATTTCCTAGAACTGCGTGTTTCTGCAGTTTTGTTTTCACCACATCTATCACAAAATGTCACGGAATTTAGTCCCAGGTGATGTTTTTGATCAATTCAATGATCTCATGAGGCAAATTGCTGTCACTTTTTTTTTTCGATTGAGGAAGGACCACAAGGATGATACCAAGATTAACAATATATAGAACAGGATTAATGGCATTCTGCGGTGGGAGGGAAAAAAGGGTATCTACACAGCCTCTGGAGTTTCCACACACAAAAATTTGGGAATCCACCGTTCTGTTTTGTGTTTATATTTTCTAAATATGTACGTCTCGATCTAAACCTAGCCTACAGAAATTGTTTTTATAGTTGTTGTTCTTGTTGTTGTTGCTGATAAGGAGGAGGATAATGTAGTAGATGGTACGGAGTAATATTATAAAGTCCATATTCCATGAAATCTTCTAATTTAAGATTTTATTTCTCTCGGGTGTGTTTATTCTGCCATTTTATTCAGCAGGGCTCTTTTTTTTTTTTTTTTTTTTTTACAAAAGGCCCAATTAAGTACACTCATTGACTAAATTTTAAGATTATAAGAAGTCGTAGGATGTAGACAAGATTTATATACATGTAAAAACGCAAGGTGTCATGAAACTTTTGTTGCGACATGTTTGGACTGTTTAGGATTACAGCAACATTTTATGTCATGAGCCACAGCAATAAATACTGACGGAATCATTCTGAGTCCAATTCTAATTCTTTGACAAGATGGTGGTACATACCAAACTTTTTCCTTTATTAAAATATTTCATATACCCACCACCTGTGTTGTCTTTTCCACAATCTCTTTAGATAGAAATACATAAGTCCAATAATTGGCATGTATTTATTCTCATCTCCCTGATTCCGCATCTTGGCGTGTCTAGACGAATAAGGAGCAATAGTTCTATGTATACCAAACTATGATGTGCTACTGATGTGCTTCTAAGAACAAACTGACGCATCTCGAAGATTTATATACACGCACATATGGAAAAGGGTAGTGCGCATTACGTACACATGGAAACATGGTTTAATGCTGTTATTAGTCCTATGATGCAACAGGGTATGATTAGAAACTATGCTTGGTTTCAATAGATCTTTGACCCCTAATAGAAGATTTAACGATAGCTTGGATGCTTGTATGTACATAGCCTATCCACAACATGGTGATCTGAGGTTTTCAGGCCCACGCCAGGCCAGGGAGCCAGTGGCAGGGCTCGAACCCGCAACAGAAGGGTCCCTACAGATCTCAGGGCGGATTCGCTATCCACTGTGCCACCGACGCCCCAACGATAGCTTGGAGAAACCAAAATCTATTTTTGAAAGGGCGCACAAACAAACGTTTCTAAAAACCCATCTGGATCTTATTCCTGGCAATTTCCCTCACAATGTGTTTTGTTAGGGGGCTACAAACAAGAGTTTCTCCACTTTTTTTAGATGACTTTTCACAATAAAATGATTCCTTTTTTGGTTTGGTTTTTATGCATAGCCTATCACATACGTTGGTAACGCAGTGGATAGCGAGCCCGCCCTGAGATCTGCAGCGACTCTTCTGTCTCGGGTTCAAGCCCTTCCAACGGCGCTCTGGCCTGACGTAGGATTTGAAAGCCTGAGATCGCCTTCTTGTGGCCAGGTGCTCACGTCATTAAGTCCTCTCCTATGTTATCTCAGGCTCTTTCGCAGCTGTTGGACTTTGGGATGGGGGAAAAGGGGGGGGAAGGCATCGATGGATTCGAACTGTCCTCAGCTATGTGCCTGCAGATGTAGGTTTGAGGGCGAGTTTTCTAACCATGCGTAACCGATGACTCAACCCCGAAGTAAGTCAGGGGGAAGCGAGAAAAAAAGATCAGGACAGAGAAAAAAGAAAGGGCAAGGGAGAGAAAGAG
>BLXT01007695.1:179996-192531 GCA_019648995.1 Plakobranchus ocellatus | reverse complement strand
TTTTAATCAAAACGGCACTCACAAAGACTTTAAAATTACAAAAATGAACAACAGAAAAATTCAAACAAAAATGATTTTTTTTTTACATTAGGCACATATTTATGGCAAAATGATTGGGCTTTGCAGTGACAACAGTTGCTTTGCATCACTAAACAACCAATTTAAAATGTATTTTTTTTATGCAGTCATTGATATGAAATTTTAATCTGGTAATTTCAAGCAACACCAAAATGTATGAGGTTTTTCTTTGTATTTGGAAAAAGTATAGTATCAGTAACATAATCATCAATTTGTTTAAACCCAAGCAGTGTGAAGGGCTGATTGATTTGGCCAGTATTTCCGATTTCCTAGTTTTTTTTTTTGCAGTATGAAATGAATATATCACACCACAATTAAATGTTGATAGTTTTATTGTACAGTAACACTTCAGGGGTTAAACATCCAGTCTGTTACCGCAGTCTAACAGGGCTTGGTGTAACTTGATACTCTTCTGATAAATGAAGCTTTTTTTTACATGGCCAAGTTTATTATTTAAGAAATGTCTCAATTTTGCTGATAATTCACAAAAAGCAATTTTTTTGGGTGTGAACAGGGCAACCCCTTAAAAAACAAACACACAAAAATCAATCTATCAATAATATGAAGTAGGTTTTCATTCACTAACTAGATCTAACTAAACACATAATGCACTAGCAGAATAAAGGAGGAATGCAAGATTAGGCTATAAAGACTTAAACACTTTAACATGTTAAAATAACTTATGGAGATGTTCCACTAAGCATGCCCTTATAAATAATTCAGCTTCACCAACAGTAATCTTTTCTATCTCCTCCTTCCATCTCATATTTTCAAAAAAAAAAATTAGGGGAAGGGGATTTCAAGATATCTCTGCCTATATCCATATGTCTCTTAAGGTAATAAGAGCCTAAAAAATTAGAGGATGGAATTAATACTCCATAATTTTGCATTTGCTTTTTTGCCCTTTCCTTCTTTCTGAATGCTTTTACCATTCCTGAGATATCTATCTAATGAAGCACACCATATACATTGTACTTTTTTGATGGTAGGAGTTAAACAGCACATGACAAGAAAATCCTCTTGCATGTGTGCATTGCTATGGGCTGAATTTGAATTGCCAAATGGACACAAGACATATTTAAAGTCTGAGTATTTCTATAAAAACTGTAATATTATCGAAAATTTTTGTTTCTAACATTAGCATTGCAAAATTTGTTTCTGTGTGACAAGAAGAAAAGGAATCAAGCTTTACAATTGCCTAAAAGTCTTCTCTTTTGGGGAGATGGGGTGGGGGCGTCACAAGCTCTAAAAGACTTCACAACTCACAAAAAAACCCCCAAATTTATAAACATACTGATACATTTTAAACCTCCATAGCACCAAAATCATCTCGCAGCTTTCTCGCTTATAATTGTAGCCTAAAAATAAACTAAATACAGTGGAAACCTCTTGATTTGCAAGCCATAAGACTAGACAACAATGTTTAAGTAGCACTATTTGTAACATAGCTGTGATAAGGAAAAAACCTCGTGGCCCATGATCATGAGCATACATACATCAGTTTAGAAAATTATTTAGGACTTTGTAAATAAAAGGTTAGAAAACATTTGGTGTCATCTTAGAGGCCTTTAGATCTACTTCACAATCAGGCTCATATTATCATCAAATGTGAAGAAATTTCAGTGTAATGTTTATAGAAATCATTTAGGGAGTGCCTCTTCAAGAAAAAAATTTTTTTTTCATCTTGGTCTTTCCCATGTTCTCATGTAGCTCTGTCACCTTGGTCTTCACATAGAGGGTCATGTGTTTCCTTTCTTTTTTTTATTTTTTTTGTAACAGAGGTTATTTTTTCTTTTTGTTCAAGGGATAATGAGACTGAGAGAGGATGAAAACCTGATAAAAAATGTAGTTATGCTGTTTACAGCGGTATTGGCTTCTAAATAAGCGAACCAAGTCCTATACATGTACAGATTATTATATCAAACAAAACACAAAAAAACTGAAGAAAAATAAAAATCTTAATGCCCTGATAAAATTTCCATTCAAGAGAAATTTGAACTATCAGGCTTCCACTTTTGAGGTTTCCACTGTATTTTCAAAGACTCTCAAATCATGCCCAAGCTTGATGGACACTGTACTGCCTGTTCCTGTCAAACCTGCTGAGATGCGGCCCTGACAGCCAATATACTGTTGAAGATTTTCACGGCAGGTCCTAGTTTGATATGCAAGAAGTTCAGGAGGTCACTTTGTTGAAGGAGCAAGAATGAATCACCATCCACCTCCTGCATAATTTTCCAAAAAAAGATGACAGGAAATCAATGAAGGCAAGATGAAAAAAAAAAAATGATTGAACAAACAAAAAAGTGAGGGTGAGGACTGATAATATCGCGTGCTTATAATATCATTATCTGAAAAATTAAATACAGAGCATAACTTTTTTTGCAACTGAAGTCTGCAAGTGATATTTTATATTGAAAATATATGAAATAAGATGTTATGACGTATATTAGCCTTTGTAACTCTAATATGACACAAATGAAACCAAATAAAAAAAAGTAATAAATAATTGTCATTACTTAAGCCCAAACCAGATTTTTCAATATGAATGAATATAAATTAAAAAAGATAAATATTGTGAAAGGGCATCCAAAGGTGACTCTAGAACTTGATCTTGAGACCTTGCAGGAATAATAAAATAAAACCTTGACTGTGTTTAACAGGCGTAAGGAAATCTATATCTAGACACAACCTAACTCTACTATCACTACAATACAAATTTTCGTGTCAGATGGTTACACTTCTTTAATTTTTCCATGTTTTTTATTTGCCATTTCAAAATTGTTTATGCAGTTGCCAAATCCACAATGAAGTTCAAACAAAATAGAGCAGAATGCTTGCACAATCATAGCATGCATCAATTAGAGTCACACAAGCTATGATTAGATGCTTTTAGCATATTTATCCAGACTTGTAGTGTTCAGCTGAAACGTGGTCAAAGCTGACATGCTTTTCTAAGAAAAACACTCACAACAAGAATTTTCAGGAGAAAAATTTCAAATTAGATAGCTGATAAGAATTTCCCTGCTTTTTTGTATCAGTGCCTATTCACAATACATCATGGAAGTGATGTTGAATCATAATATTTCTTATATGACCATACCAGCTGAAAAAAAAAACTTGTAAAAAACATCCTTGATGGGTCCAGATTAAGACAAATCCTATCACTGATATATAGGAAATAATGACTGAATGAATTGAAGTGATAAACTAACCTGCTCCAGAAACTTGGATGCCTGGTCCTCCTGCCCTGTCAGAGTTTGCACAAACTGGGCCACTTGAGAAACAGACCACTCGGCCACTTTACTGGCCGCAAGCCCATCTAGCCCTGGAAGCAAACGGGTGTGCTGCTCCCAGCACAGGCCACGCTCAACACCATCTGAATAGGCCTGGGGTGGGGTGTGGTTCTGAAACACAGACTCGTGGACGTTGGCACGTAGGTCCTTCATCTCCTCTGTTTCTGTTCAAACGAGAAAAAATATATACTCAGTTTCCATTCAAATAAGAAAAAAATACTTTCAGTTTTTGTTCAAATAAGAAAAAAATGTACTTATTTTCTGTTCAAGTATGTAAAGAATATACTCAGTTTGTGTTCAAAAAAAAAAATATACATCTATTTCAATATTTTTTTTTTCACTTTGTGCATGTTAATTTTAAGACCACATGAGTATATATGACCATTTCTTTTAATAAATGATAAGTCAGAGATGCCACATGGGCCTGGCAAAATTTCCTGAACTTTAAGTGATGATTCATTATCAATCGTAATTGGCCAGTCAACCAGACAACAGGACATGAACAACAAAAACGAAAGTGCCAAAACAGACAATTCCTTTTCTGAGTTCCGGAATTTGGGAAATCCTGATAAGAGTGGATATTAAAGTTAAAAGTATAAATGTAATGCCACCAATGAAACACTAATGAAAGGTTTTTTCCTAACTGGCATTTCAGAAAAAATTCAATATTTTGTACAAATATATAACCACAAATTTTTTCAAACTTTCAGAAATGCCAGTAATACACTAAAGGTCTGTTGCTGCTAAGCATCTTTATGAATCATAACTGTTTCCAGACACTAAGCATCCAAGGTGTTTTTGTTGTTTTTTTGCCAACCCACCCTCTTAGCAAGTCAGCGGTGGACCCCTCCTCTCCAATCAAAACCTTTTGTCATTTACCTTGAGCTTTGTTAAGAAACAAGTTCAAGAATACAAATTAATATTTCTTTTTATTGGTATTACAGCAAATAACAATGAATAACATCCTCTCCAATAAAAACTTTTTGTAATTTACCATCAAGCTTTTTCTAGAATACAATTAATAATTCTTTATATTGATATCTTGGCAAATAGCAATGGACTCCATCCTTTCAAATCAAAACCTTTTGTGATTTACCTTAAGCTTACTTAAGAAACGAATTCTAGTATAGTATTGTCTGTTTTTATCGCTGAAACTGATTTAATTTTTTTTAGACCAATAACAAAACTAGAACTGATCAGTCTACATGCCCACTCCTGCAATAACCAAATGAAGTTATGCAGTGCACTTCATAGACTAAGCACTGCCAATATTGCACTTTATGTGACCGGTGCAAAGCTGTAGATCCAGACCAATAAAACCTGGCTTGAAGTAGATAATATGCTAAAAAAAATAAATAAAGTAAAACAAAAACAAAAACAAAAAAACAATAAATCAACACTAACAAATTAACTTTGTTCTGTATGTTATAAANGTCTGATGTCAAACAACTGTAGGTCAAACATCTCATCACTTATTGGCTGCAAGCAGCATTATTCCTGCTTGGCAACAGGTCTTTAAAAAAAAATTAGTGATTTTGAACTCCTTTCTCCTCCCTTATTACTTTATATGCTTTATGAGAACTGATAAACACAATGACTGAGGTTTTTTTTCTTGTAAAGTAAAAGGTGGACAAAAAAAAAAAAAAACCCAAAAAAAAACGTCAATAAAGTAAAAATAAAAGGAAAAGTTCAGTGAGAAAAATTAATAGAAGCTCTATCCTACCTTCAGGTACTTCTCTTTTGATCATTTTCTCCAATGATTGGAATCTTGATGTGCTAAACATTTTCCTGGGCAAAGAAATCAAAAACATTTCTCAAATTTAATTGTTCAATAATATCAAAATGGCATTTAAAAACTAAAGTATACAATAATACATCGTTCATTGAATTTGCTGGTACTCGGATTCCTTTTTATTTCAATAACAGCATTCAAGATGATTAAAGTGAATTCCTGCCTGGCCATTTATCAGAACCTTATTGGAAAAGAGGAAAGTATTTGGAAAAAAAAAAAATAAAAAAAGGTCTGAAAAGTGAAAAAAAAATCCCAACGTTTATGCAGCGCATTTAAAATCAGATGTTTTACAACAGGAATTTGACACACAAGCATGCCCAGAGTTTAACAACGATAGAAATTTCTTCACAGCATTCGGCAGAGCTGGCTATAGTATGACATTTTAAGGAGTGATGCACAACACTTAAGTGAATGTATATCTCATAGCATATATTATCTGAAAAAGTTCACTTTGTTGTCACATTATACAATTAATAAAAATGAAAGCCAAGAGGCGTATTATGTCTTAAGCCCAGTCCAGATGAGTTGCAAGTCAAATTTTGAACATTTTTTATCATTTAATAGGGCTAAAAAACGCATTTGATTTTAACATTTTGGAAAAAGCAGTGTAAAAAAGGAAACAAAAGAAACTTAAAAGTTCCTCATTCTCAAAAGCACTACAAGCAACTTCAAACTCAATAAGGCTGGTCTCAGGACATAATATGTATTTTTGTTGCTTAATGTATTTCAAGTGTTGACCCCTTGGTATGCCCCCCCCCTATGTATTTCACACACTTGTAAAGCCATAATCACAGACGATTGACTCAGAGTGTTAATATAATACCTATCATATAATTGTTAGACCAATAATACCTAGAATAATTCAAGAATAATCCAAGTCCTTCTAATTACCTTTAAAAATTTTAAGTCTCAAATCAAAACAAAAAAAGAAAAAGTGAGTAAGAAAAACAAAAGGTATTTGAAAAAAGAACAAATTCCTCAAACAAACATAAGAGGAGGCTCTAATTTTTTTTTTAATGTTTCTTTTTTTAGGAGAAATTCAATGAAGTCTGATCAATCAGTTGCAAATTTAAAAGAATAAAAAATATTTTTTTAAAGAGTGATGCTTTCAAGCACAAAGCAAAAAAAAAAAAAGAAAAAAAGAAAGAAAGATACACTCAAAGAGCTTCTAAGCAAAATAAAAAGAGTCCAAATGAAAAATTATAGAGAAAAAAAATGGCATTTTTGGAAGAAAATTATAAGTTACAAAGAAAGCAATGATTTTTCTTTTTAATGGATCAACAAGCTCTGACAAATCCACTTAAAACTTTGCAAATTTTTATATAATACTTGAGTTCATCATAAAAAAGTTATAATATGTACTCTAAAACTGTCATCACTTCAAAGCAACATTTGCAGATATTTTGCCCTGAAACTAATGCTTTTTAAAAGGTCTGTTATCCAATGGTTGAATGTTTTGCACAATAAATGCTTAACTTCATCTTATTGTTTTGCACAAAAACTCCATTGTTTTGTGTTCTTAGTGAGTAATATTCACTTTTTTTTTAATCCTTTGATAGATATCTGTTTCTTATTTTCAGGGCAGCCTTACCTAGTACTTATAGGATAAGGTTAAAAAAAAATTAATAAATAAATTCGAATGACTGAGTATAAATAATAGCACTACAGGCCCGAAAAGTACACTGACCATGGAAGATTGTATGAAAGCTTACCTCTTTCTTCCTCTCCCAGGTCTCCCCACTGGCCTTGACTCCTGACCTTCATGTTTGACTTTGACCTGATTTCTCTCTGCTAGCGGACAGCCAGACAAGCAGTGGTGGGATGTGAATTTTCCTGTCACATGACCCAACCCATCACAACCAACAGTGGGACATCTCCTATTCAGAGTGAAGAAACATTCACATATTCAATATCAAAACATTTTAAAGAGAAAAGGAAAGGAATGAAAGGGGGCATGAAGCTTGTTTTCACAGGGATTTTGTATCAAGGTCCAGCCAAATCAATCGTAAGTCATCTTTTGAACATTTTTGCCTATTAATGTGCCCTAAAATGGCTTTCTGTGAGTTTGTGAAACTGGACTCAAACACATTGATTCTCTTTTAAGATATAAGCATTCAAACACTTTAAAAAGTATTGAAATTGGAGGAAGGGGGGCAGGGTTGGAAAAGATTATAAATCATATTTAACTAAATCTTTTATGAAATTTTTTACCAATAAGCACAGTCTCAAAACTTTATGGAGGATTTTTTTAAATTAGTTCATAAAGTGACAAAGAAACAATTATTGATTATTGCATATCTGAGCTCCCTCTAGTACAGAGAAGAAATAAAATGGTGATGAGACAAGTTATTGAAGAAAAAATAGTAGCTAAAGAATAATCATCATTATTAAGATATTACACAAAAAAATCTTGAGACTTTTGAATGAACAATAATAAAACTTATGCCTTCCCTGCATAAAATAAATAGCACTTTTAAATTTGCATGATTTGCGAGTCTTGGCAAAAAAAACAAAAAAACAATGCTATATTTAAATTTTTTAAAGTGAATGCTGTAACATAGTGACAACAAAATACAAGACATTGTAATGACTCCTTTATTACATGTTAAGCCTTTCCTATAAAATATTCAAACTTACTTGATATCCCCAGAGGAATCGTGTCTGATGAGGACTCCTCCACCCTCCTCTGACCGTGAAGATCCGAGGCGGTCAGTAAGAGTGGTTTCTTTGCTCATATTGGTCTCTGAATAGGGACAGCCAAAGGCCGAGTGGTGACCAGTGTAGCGTGCGCCCTTGATGTGACCAACACCAGAGCAGCCTAGTGTAGGACAACCTCCACTGTCGCTCTGCTGTTTCAACAACTTCTTATCTGTAATATGTTCAAACCATTTTTTTAAAACTCTGATCTGGAAGTTCTAGGCAGAATATATTTGCACAACTTACAATCTACGGGACTGTGTTTGGGCAGCTCAAGCTCTACCCCATAGACCACACTTGCTAGATTAATATGCTTCCAAGAAAGAACAAACAACAGATTTTGGCAAGAAAAATTAAGAATTATGGTGAATGTACCTTCATTCATTTGTTTCTTTTCACCTATCTTATTTTGTCCTGTCACTACAGAGCTATTATTTATTAAAAATTATACATCTTTACAGACCCAAAAAATCCATTATATTTGTCAATTTGTCCCTCCACCCAGTCAAGCTTGACCTGATGATCTAACATCACTCACTGATGGGCGGCTGTAAAGCATGCCCCGTTTTGCCACACCAGTGTGGGGGGTGAAGGTCAGGGCTGTCCTCATCTATCCAATAGTCGAAGATGCTGTCCCAGCCATCAAAGTGGATGAGCAGACGGAAGTCTTGCACGTCAACAATTGTGGCCACTCTCACGAGGATAGGATTGCGCTTGTCCACAATCTCCACCTTCATACCTTGCTCAAAGCCAATCGAACATCTCTGAAAAGAATACATAAAACATTTGAATTGTTTATTTTCTTTAATCCCAATCGTTTCCCCCCTTCAAAGGCTATAGGACACACAATGTATGTTATTTTGAAAAAAGTTCCAAGTTGTTGCTTGGTTGTGTGGATTTTTTAAAATTAGTTCATAAAGTGACAAAGAAACAATTATTGATTATTGCATATCTGTTTTAATTGATGTGTCTTATGTGTTACTAATGTAGTCTGTTATTGCGGAGAGCTGTCCATGAGCAGAATGATGTGTGTCACATTTCCTATCAATCATAATCCTTTTTTTCTTTATCTTAGCATAGCATTTTCCTAGCCTTAAATGATGATGGACATAAATTCAATAGTATCCATAATAATGGTAGATCTTGAGACATTGTGCAAACATTTTTCAGTGCATATCTTCCAAAAGCTCTTCTCAAATATTTTATAAGTAGCCTCATGACATTAAGCTATTCTCAAAAGTTTTCTCTCTTACTGTTTTGAAAGCCCTCACAGGAACAGCTGTTGCATGTGATTCAGCCAGGTAGCGATCCCATGAAAAATTTCCATTATCTCCATAGTCTGTGAGATTGAAGGAAAAAAATAAAGAAACAACTTTAGCAGAGCTAAATTTTAGCTTTCGTAGATCTGACCCCCATTTCAGAATTTTAAAAAGCCTTTCAGTAGTACTGACTACATCAACTGACAAGACAATGCAATAACTTATCTATCTTTAACCTAAAACACAAACACATTGAATCTGATTTCTGAACCAGTGAGTTTATTGCTACAATCTGATTCCTGAAAGCATTCTTGGAAGTTAACATTTCAAGAACATACATTACCTATTATTAAAACCATAACTATAAATAAATAAACACTGATGCAGCTCAAATGAAATGAAACTTTTAAAGGCAAGATTTTACTACTTCAGTAACTTGGTTCTCATTGAAGCATTACATCAGTGAAATAAGTAATTGTTGGCGGATGGGTAAGATAAAAACTAATCCATGTACAGATTTTCATGTATATTAGTAGATTGGAGCTAACTTTGCTGAAAAGAGGAAAAAGAAAAAAGAATCAAATAAAAAGACCATTCTGATTATAAGAGTCTTCAGGAAAATAAGAGAGGCTCTTTTGAAAAGTTCGTTGAAATTAAAAAAAAATAATAATAAATTTTGGAGAGTTGCATGTGATAGTGGAAAAAATTCAAATAAGCTATACGCTGCAATGTTTCAATGACAAATTTCCAACAACATAATACAGAAAAAGATATATGTGAGAAATTGAGGGTTTAAAGTTGAAAGAATACACAATAACAGTGTAAGTCAAAGCACAATTTGTTTTAAAACAGCTCAAATGAGAAAATATAAGTTGCAGTTGCAGGTTATCTGATTCAGTTTAAAATAGAGATGTAAGAATGATGCTGTATTTTAAATAGAAAACTTACTAAAATGATACCTTCAGTATCAGTACAAAAAGAATTGTTTACTTTGAACCTGATATTAAGGATTTCCATTTCAATTAATCAGATCAGCTGCAGTTCCTCATACTGCGTTTGAACGCTACAAAAATTAACTTTGCTTCGCTCCTGCAAATTACTCATTCATATCAGAAAGCAATAATTTTAAATCTCGACACTCACCAGTCCTTGTTTTTTTTTTTTTGTTTTTTTTTTTAATATACATGGCTTTTACTTGCTTTGAAAAAAAGATAAGTAACACAGGATTACTTAAGTTACCATGTTTGAGACTGAGCTCAGTGGTGATAACTGGTCAGTTCGCTATGGGCTGGGTTTGTGGGATGTGCGCCCCTTGCAACTCTTGGAGTTGAGGGTATAGGAATTATCAACTCTACAACTCTATCTTGATTGAATCAATGTGGGATCAACGCAAATATAAAGGTTAGTTAGTGATTTAAAAAAAGGGACACTCAAAACAAAAAATATACCATTGTAAAAAACACTGCTTATCTAACTCATCATCTGGGGTCAATTTGGCATAAGAAAAGGCACAGATGAAAAGGGAAAAAAAATCAGTTACTGAAACTACAATTTGACACTGGTTTAAACATTTTATACCATACAAACTTACCTGGCGGAGATGAAAGCGACTGCCCATTGGATGTACACCAGCCAACAGGATGTATGTTAGGTGAACTGACATCACACCAATAGTCGTACACATCGTCCCAGCCATCAAAGTGGATCAGTACTTTTTCACCAAGAGTATCCGCCACTGTAGCCACACCCACCAAGCTCTGGTTTTTCTTATCAACAGCTTCAAGCTTCATACCAACCCGGAAGGCAGATGGTGTTACCTGCATGGATGATCATAATTTGCAGAAAGAGTTGGTTTTAAAAAAAAAGGAGAAAAAAAATCAAATAAGACTGAAGTCCACTAGACAACTCTGGTGAAGTCTTCCATTAAGCTTTTCGGTCTATCATTTCAATATGATCTTTTGAAAAACAGACATAAACCTTATCCCTTTAGTCTCCCACAAGAGAATAACAACCAAGAAAGCTGTGCATAAGACTGAGTACACTATAATATACACTGCGTTGAAGACATACATTGTAGTCTGGTTTTGCATAAAGTATATTTTATTTGATACATTCTCCATCACACTGGAAATTCAGCCTAATGGTGTGATTTCCCTTTGAAAGCTGTGTTGCAATGGAAAAAATATAGTCAAAGGGCTGGGAGTTTCTTTCTCAAGTGTGTGGTTAATGCATGGCATTACGTCCCTTCAGCAACTTGCTTTAAAAGAGTGGCAGATGAAAATTTAGCACTTACCGCTTTATTTGTTTGGACATCCAAAAGAAACAAACAAAAAACTTGAATAAGAAAACTTGCACATTCACACCACTTGTATAAGGTATATCAACCACTCAATTTAATTAATTTGATGCACACTGCCACCTGCACATATTTGGATATTGTTTTCACACATTATTTCAATATTTGAAGAAATTAGCACTTATGCCTTGAAAATGGGTTTGATGGTGCAAATGATAAGTATGAGAGATAAAAAATTTGATGCCATCTCTTTTGCTTCGAAATGCTTTAAAAAGTGTTTACATAATTACTTTGATATGAAGACAGATTTAACTGATTTTAATCATTTTTATTTGTTTTGTTAAATGGCCAAACTTACAAATTTCAGGGTCCCCACCAAATTCTTGAAATTTTTTTCAAGACCCCTTCATGAGTGAAAAAAAAAAAGGCCACCATAGAGAAAAACAGGCAGTACTCTTTGACGTATTGTCTCTTATTAGTCTTTTTATTCAAGGTAACATAAATAATGCAACTTTATTTATAGTTTGACATCCCACCTTGAATTTCTTGGTCACCTATCAATTTCAACAGCTTGTCTTGATTAATGTTCTCTATGTAACTTGGTAATATTCATCCAGTAATTCATACATATGTCAGCAGAGGGCAGTGCAATGTTGCCTAAAACTTGTGTACAAACAAGCCAAGTGTCTAACAATATGTGTATGTGGGACTAGGTGGGTTTGTTTTTCTCCTCTGTGTAAACCAGTTTTAGTTCTATTTACACTATAATCTCATCCCCTATTTTGAAATTGTACAGAATCTGATACAATGTATGCACAATGTATTATGTACTACTGTCTGTATGGGCCTAGGTCTAGATCCAAGTCTAAGTTAGATCTAAGACCATTACCAAAACGTAAATTACAATAATATCAAAATACAAAATCGAAATACTTCTGAATCTTGATCTTGGGAGGAGAGAGAGAGAGAATAACATTCAGACAGGCTGAATGAAGGACAGAATGAGAGAAAGACCGAGAGTGAAAGAGACAAGGGGAGAGAGAGAGCGAGAGAGCAAAAGGCAGTGAGAGAGAGAGAGAGAGAGAGAAAGAGAGAGAGAGGGAGAGAGAGAGAGAGAGAG
>BLXT01007695.1:164822-179956 GCA_019648995.1 Plakobranchus ocellatus | reverse complement strand
AAGAATGGGCAAGAGCAGAGAAACAAAATCGTGAGAGTGATAGAGGAAGGCAATCATACACAAAGAGAGAGAGAGAGAGAGAGATAACAAAAGTTCAAGGAAACGTTTATGAAAAGAACTACTCACTTCGATGCTAATAACTAATAATAATATCAATAAAAGAACTAAACTTACATTTTTTAAAGGATGATAAAAGAGAGTGGGGGAGAGAGAGAGAATAATAAGGTTAGTTAACATTGCTGCATTGGTTTAACATACCAATTATGTAGACCTATCGATTAAGGTTTGAAAAAGTAGACCCAGGCACCATGGCGAGTATTATGCAAAAATTTAAAATTGCTCTTGCATATGTTAGTTTGTGTAGACGATCTTTAAACTGTTCTGATCTTACTGAATGCACGGTCGGCACCTCAAGTTTCTTTAATAATACTGTATAGAGCTGTCTCAAAGGTTGGACTCCCTGCAAATAACCAATCTCTCATTTCTTCAATCTCTTGCCGACGTGGTGGGCTTAATACACTAGACTTAGAACTGCATCGTGCAAATATTACCACAGCTTACTTTTGTGTCTATCAAAGCAAGATGGGGTTAAGATCAGATATTAGAAATAATTATAAACTGTGCTGACTTTTAATATAGGTGCAACATCAATTGTTGATTTTCATTGATACCAGAGATCCATTGAACTGCACAGGCTAAATCAAAAAAAAAATACTACAGTAACAAAGCACTTTTCATCGAGAATTTGGGACAGACACTTTATTTAATTACGACACACTTGGCGGAACTCTGATTTGGCAGTTGGAAAAAAAATTAATGACAATGGGCTATTGATCAATACCACGCTTTTTTTTGGGATCATATTATAAAAAGAAAATCGTAAGGGCTAATTTTTTCACATCAGTTAATAAAGTGTAACTTTGGCAGATCTGCTTCTGATGTTAAAAATAATAATAATAATAATAATGTTTTCATTCACGTACTGATGCAAAGCTTGCAGCCAGCCAACACAAAGGAAAAGTGGAGAGTCAAATCGCACACCTGTATTGTATCCTAAGCTAGCCCAATGGTATGCTGGAACTGCTCAAAGCGAATGATAGCACTTGGCAGTACTGCATAGGAGTTGAGAGTTATAGGTATTGTAGGATCAGCTCTGATATCTCATCAATAAACCCAAGGCCTATCAAAGGGATAAAAAATTACCAAACGCAACCATACAAATAAAAAAAAAAGTTGAATGAAAATCGGATTTTGGGGGGTTAATTTTGTTTTTCCCGACTTTTTCCAAGTTCCCAACCCATCACAAAATTCCAAAATTTTTTCCGATTTCCTAATTTGATGGGGATCCTGAAATTTCCCTACAAAACTACAGAGAAATATATGAGGCTTTCTATAGTACTAGTGTAATATGGACATAGTGAAAGATTTTCGTTCACTTCTATGTCTTTAATGACAATGCTCTTTTGAATCAGTGTAAACAGTACAAAATTTTTGTGTCATTTTGTCTATTTGGGTTTATCAAGTCTACAGTATCTTTAAATGAACTCACCGTTGTAGGGGTATTGACAAAGAGAGTTTTGGGTGCAGCCACTGCTCTTGTCTCTTTCAAATAATTTGTCCAGCTAAACTCCTCAGGAAGAATTGCTATTGTTGCAAAGACACCAAAAAATAAATAAATAAATAAATAAATAAAAAAGAGAGTCACAGAGGGAGAGAAGCATTAGTATTTGCGTAGCAAGTCTTTGAGACAAAAAGCGAACTATTATGTGAATTTTCCTGGTTTGAAATTAGTTTTATAGAAATAGTTTGAAAAATTTATGATATCACCTAGATTCTACACTTGCTCAAATATTTGCCGGAATGAGCATGATAAAACAAATTCTCATTCACGATAACAGTGGGCAATCTGATAACACATACACACAAAAAGTGTATTAAGCTGAATGAAGATGCGAAAAAAAAAGTAATTGTACTCTGAACACAAGGGGCCAATTTAAATAATGATATTTTCAAAGACATTTTATCATGATGAAAAAAAAAAATGCACAAAGTGATATTGTCTTGGTAATACATACTTTTGGGTGGTTGCAAAGTCTTTCCATTTTTTTCTGCCCAGCCCACTGGAAAGATGAAGGGTGAATCACAATTGGTCCAAAAGTCATAACATTCTGAGTATCCATCAAAATGGAGGCGAATCCTATGATTTCAGAGGTAAGAAATGAAATGGTTAGAAAATACAAGATTTTAAAATTAACCTCTCTGATTTTTCTGCTTCTTGATTGCATCCATTGCACACCTTCTAGACGTGATAGGCCACAATCATAGTTTTCCATGGTGTGTCAGAAAAGGGGGGGGGGGGCGTGGAAGCCTTATGTGCATATTATGGGTGCTAAACATCAAAATATACACAGCAGCCTTGATTTTGAAGCAATAATATATCACATAATAGGACTGACAGCTTACAATTGCAATCTCCGATAGTTAATGTGTTAACCTTTCTTGCACAATTGCTGTAGATCTATGACATGCATTTTTCTGTAGGCCAGCTCACACAATGGCTGCAGAATTACAATCACCCTTTTTTATATGGTCTTGCTTGACTGCTGTAAATCTACGACCTCGACCTAGACCCTGTTTATTTGGGAAATTCCACGTGTTCATAGTTAAGTGAGGTGCTAAAACATGAATGGTCAAGTTCAAGAATAGCAACCAATGATATTCTTTCTTATTTTTAGTCTCTGAGAGACCCAGGAAATAAGTTGTAGCTCCATATTGGTGATATAATCGTGTGTGTTCACACCCTGTTGTGAGGAGAGCCTGGAAGCAAATGGCCTTGGTACCACTGCTATTGTATAAGGAATACTGAAGCATAATATTGTAGGCCTACCTTGTATACTAGCATCCTTCTTGCTTATGAAATGCTCTCAAGCATAAAATTATTGAATTTAAGGTTGGATGTGTGTGTGTGTGGTTTTGTGGGTGTGTTCACATCCTAGACCAATGGTCAGGCTTGCTAGCAGTGGGCTTGCTGGCTCTTGTTTGGTATCATCAGTGTGTAGCTTTACTATCCTAGGTGATAATAATATTATAGGTTGTAAATTGTAATAGCACACTTGCTTAGGTCTTTGACTTAGGACAACTTTATCAGTAAAGTTAAGGGTTGTCATTACATCATTGCCTGGAGGCAAGGAGGGCCATCTGGCATTCTAAGTAGATCATCATGCAATGCTTACAGGCTTGTTTTATTCTGTTTATGTGTGTGCATATACTGTCCACCTTTGTCTTGTTTCAGACTTGAATGATAGTGCCATTGTGTACCATGCGCTTTGTTTGCCTTTTTTTATTTTGTTATGTAGGCAACAGCATTCTAAACTTTTTTGTTCCCTGTTGTCTTCTAAGTCAGAGAGAGTGACTACTCTGCTTTCCCATTGACCACTAGCTCTCAGTATTTGAGTTTGACACATTCTCACCAGCATCTCAATTTTTCTTCCTTGTTTTTTTCCGCTCTGTAAACAATGGACTTATTTGTAATTTAAGATATTGATACTGGAGACACCCTCCCTGCTCTCTCTTTCTTTCTCTTGTCTATCTCTCTCTCTCTCTCTCTCTCTCTTTCTCTCTCTCTCTCTATCTATCTATCTTTTTCTCTCTCTCTCACTTGAATATCTTTACCATGAATGACTATGTGGAAATTGCAATCATTTTCAAATTGGAATTTTTCTTATGAAAAATTACGAAAATTAAGTAGAAGGATACAGAAATGAATGATCACCTATAAGCATTAATTACTTTTTTGTTATAGGCATGTGCAAAACAAACAAAAAAGAGGCTAGAATGATAGCTTAGGATCCAAACTTTAAGAAAATGTATTCTTTAATGAATGTTTATTTTGAAAAAACAAACAGTATCAATAGAGTTTTGAACATTGCAGAGATTTCTTTCACTCTCCTCTGCCACGCCCACTGTTTATAAACTGCCCAGGTGTGGCAGCAGCACACTGGTTCAACCCATCATGGGCTGACAACATAGCGCAAGAAAGGTTAATATACACACCTATATCCTTGAACCTCCGCCACACTAAGCACACAGTAAAGTGACTGGTGTTTGGGATCCACACCCTCCAATCTCATCCCCAGACGAAATCCATTGCGTGATGTTGGAAAAGGCTGAGGGATGAAAAGAAAAATTGTTTAAAATGTCATGTCGAGAATCAGCTGCTAATTCTGATACTTTGAGCTACTTTTTATCAAAGAGCCAGACCATTTGATGTAGGTTTTTATACCTATAATCCAAAAGAACTTATGCTAGAGAAAATAGTTTCATATTACTGTGATCTGGGAGCATCAAAATGTACAATTTCAATCACGCCACCATCAGAAATCACAAGAAATTTCAATGAAAGGGAGAAGCTAGAATTACACTCACAGCTAACCACTATGATTCAAGAAAAAAAAAACAACTACAGAACAAACCTCTTTGAATAATCTTCTTGGTGCACCTATAGAGCCTGTTTCTGCAAGATAAGTGTCCCAATCAAATGCTGATGGTTTTCTCTCCAAAGATGTATCTAAAATTTTAATGTAAAAAAAAAAAAGATTATCATAACATTAGAGACATTTAAATCAGACAAATACAATATTGTCAAAACTGTATGATTTTATTGTCAAACAACCCCCCAAAAATTGTTATCTTTTTCATATACAAATACCCATCACAGTGTCTTATGAATGTATGCAAACAAGAGAGTGAGTTAGTAAAGTGTATAGGACAGCAGGACTCTAGCTATACAATGTTAGGTGCTACATCTGGTGTGGGAGGAGAGGGGTAAATTGAGGGATAAAATAGCAAATCAACTTTCCTGAGGCAATAGTGTTGAAACCTCATAATCTCAATGAACCAAAGCCATATTTCATGCTGGACTTGTGGTCTCTAGGGATCAGTGCCTGGGTAAGGTCATAAGAGGGACAGGCAGAGAGGGTTCAATTTTCTATGAGGCAACTCATTACTGAAATTTGATAATCAATGTCGCTGCTAGATCTAGTGGTGACAGGCATATTGGGACTAGACTTTGGGGAGGGGTGGAATGAATGGGAGAGAATAAATGTGTATGGCCAATTCGTGACATTATCAGTCATATGATAAGATTCTAATGATGAAATGGATACTGGTGGTGTAACAAACAAGTGCCATTTTTGTGGTAGACTGTTAAATTTATTATCAAAGCCCAAGGTATCATTTAATTATTAGAGGGCATTTGATCTGAAAATTGGTGTAAACAGTGCCAACAAGACTATAACAGGAAAAGAGTGGTTTGACAAATTTGTGACATCAAGGGATCTCAGTTCAAACTAAGCATGTCCAATTGTATTCATGTTTTTACTTTTGAATGGTAAGTAATGGTAAACATAAGTTAAAAGATGTTTATAAATCAAACTTTTAATGAAGAGAAAAAATTATAAAATTTAGGCACCAACTTTAAATTAAATAAAGTACGAGAATTGCAAACCAAATGGATCTCAAGAAATTGAATACCTTGACCATCGGAATCTTTGAAAACTCCATCCATAAGTGACCTCTTTTTGCCTTTTCTGCCTATCATGCGTGACATTATCATTTGCTTTCGGTGATAATTTTTTCTGTGAAAAAAGATGATTATAGCATGAAAAGGAGAACATAAATGCCAACAGACATGGATCAAATATTAACTGGTTTGGTAGTTTCAGGTATGCAAAGTATTTCTAAAAATGAAATTAAATAATATGAACACATTAAAGTCACATTATCGTATCAAAATAATCTTGAATGCAAAGTAACAAGTTGCACCTTACATGTTTATAATCCTTGATTTGCACTAAAATCTTTGCTGGTGTGAAAATTGTATAGAGATATATTGAGCTGGTGCTCAAGAGATTGGCTTTTTTTACTTCAAACATATAAACTTATTTTATTGAAGTAATTTCAGTATCACAGTAGTCTTCAAAGGAGGGGACTAGCAATTAATAACTGAATGTTTCTACTACTGGCTGTGAAAAAAACTAGGTAGACAAAGTTTACTTGTGGATTGATCTGAAAAAATTTGATTTTTATGGCATATTCTGAGCCATGGAACCAGAATTGATTCAAATCTGATAGGAATATAATATTTCACCCTTAACCCTTAAAAATATTCATTTAAAATGCACAGAACTGATCAGTATTTTAAGAACCTTACTTTTTTCTTCTTTAGGTGCCTTGAATGGAACAGACATTGGCACTCATTTTCCTTCACTGAAATTTATTCTCAATTAACCTTATAAAGTTGTTGTTGCTACCCTTACCCATGATTTAAGACTCAAAAAAAGTTATTCTCTGTCTACTTCTGTGTTGCATCATGATTTTTTTCTTGGGAAATTACAGCAGTGATTTCACCTTGCCTACTGTCGGTTTGTGAACAAGCTTTCCACATGCCTTTGTTTTGTTACTAACCCACAAAGCAGTGGGGGTCTATGGATGGCCGTTGTCCTATTAAGGATCTTCTTCCCTTTGCAGGTCTTACATTAAGTCCTATTGGGTTCCACTAAACTCCTCATCAATTTAAAATTGATGGGGTTACCCGTTCACTCACCAAGTGTTTGACAGATGCAATTTAATGGCATACCCAGGACAACTCTTTTAAGTTCAACAATAATAGAGTACTGCAAATAAGTGACAATGAATTCAACTTACTTGTCAGCACAAGTCTGTGAGCAATATTTTCCGGAAGTTTTGAAGTTGCTCTTGTAACCATAGCGACCACAGTAAACACAGCAGCAAACTGGGTCATCTTCATGTTCTGACAGTTCAGAGGGGTCTGTGACTGCATGAGAGGTTTGAAAACAAAAAAATCAAGCTAGAGAATTAAGATCAACATTAAATTCAGTATCATAAATATCACTTAGAATAATCAAAAAAAAAAAAAAAATCTATGCTATATGTATTTCATGGTAGTAATGAAAAATTATCAGCATAGGGTTATTTTTTTTATAAATATTTTATTTGCGCCAATCACCTTTTTTTATTTGAAACAAGGTTCACAAAATCCCTAAGAATTTGATTGATTGTCCAGTTGTTCAAAAACAGGGGGAAAAGACAACCTTGTTAGTTGACAACTTGAAGCAGAATTTTTTATCAGAAAAATTTTATATTTGCTTTTGCAGAGCAAAGAACAATACTTACAAATGAATTTAATTTTTTTTTTGTTTTTTTAAATATGCTAAAAATTTTGCAAATTATTTTTCAGAACAGAAACCAGAAATCAGATTTGCACACAGTTATTACTGGTAATAATTGCAATAATCACTGGAAAAAACAAAGCTTAAAGACAGAATACAAATCTTTTGTTTAAAAGAAAAAAAACCAACCTGGAATTTTAGATTCTTCACTGCTATGATCAGCCTTTTCATGAAAACCATTTTCCGTGGTCTTGTTCAGATCACTATTTTCAACAGTGGATGTTGCCTCAGGCTTAGAATTTTCAGATTCTTCATCAAATCCACCATCCATCAGCTCAAGATCTCCAAATTCATTTATTTTAAACTGGGGACAGATAAATCAAATGTACATTATAATTGCAATGGGTCAATGGTGTCATGTTAAATGTTTAAACAAATGACTTGCCAATAAAAGAATATACATAAAAAAAGCATTGATTTTATCACACTAAGAATCAGAATATAAGCATCATTGCATTCCCATCCACACAAACTTTTAATGTCAAAATATTTATATATGAACAGGAGTCCTACAGTCATTATATGTTACCCTTGAAAAAGTCATTAATATAGACGAACACAAGTCTTCAAAATCAGATAAAACATCAACTATGCTCAACTTAAAGTGAAAGTGATAAGTTTAACAATCACATTTAAAAAAATCATATACAAAAAAAAAAAAATTATTGAAGGCACTGAATTGTGATACAATCAAAATAATCACCAATAAATAAAAAAAACAATATCACAGCCTCCAAACAAACTTACCAATTTTTCTGGCAATGGTTAATTATATTAAACTATATAATGTAAGAAATTATTCAATTTTTTTTTACCTGAAAGCCTGCTTTAAAAGAGCAAAATAAATAGTACAATAAAATAATTGTCCTCATTGCTTTTTAACAATTCATTTTGGGCAAACCTTCATATTGGTTCCGCGCAGTATTCCAACGCCATCCTCCCATTCTAAAAGGTTTGAATCGATGAAGCCATCAGTTAGGATATCGCCGGTCTCACCAGTCTCAGGCTTGTTGCTTTTGTCGTCAGAAACAGAGCTCATGTCTGAAAGATATAATAATGAAATGTAATACTCAACAAAGCTTTCATCTATTGATAATAAAAACCGATATGAAATAAAATAATAAACTTGTGAACAATCATAATAAACTGGATGTCACAGTAGATGATCTTCGCAAAAATTCAATTTATGTAGACATTTTTTTTATCTTGTCAAATAATCAACAAAACTTTGTTTTCACAAATGCAAGGGTAACAGAGAAGATAATAGAGGCATAAAAATCACATAAAATGTATGCAATGCTTTTGGAGGTGATGAAATTTTAAAATTCTTTTCATCAAATTTTGAGAGAAACTGCTTGATTAAATCGATAATCAAAAATCATTGAAGAAAACCATATCTAATGTCTTTGTTCATTTCAATTTACAAAATGCATGCACTAAAAACTGGCTCATAAAAATAAGAGCTTATTAATATTAAATCATTCTAAAATATGTTATGCAAAACATCATTTCATTATTATGTGGATATAAGAAGGATTGTGTGATTAAAAAAGTGTTAAGTAACATGCCTTTATTTTCGAGTCCCAAGGCCAACATGATTTGTGGATCGTTACAAGTTTTTGTATTATTGTTTTCAATTCTGCCAGGTTTTGGGAGTTTTGACTTGATAGCTTCCTCATCGACATGTACTGTTGCTAAACTGGCAGTAACTGTTCCGTTGCTCTTAGTCAGAGATAATGTAGAAACAGGGCTGATCATTTGTGACTGAGATTTGGAATTGACCACATTTGTCTGTGAATCTTGCCTCACTGTTGCTGGACTCTAAATCATTTTAAGAAATTTAATGTAACTATAATCTAGAGAGATATACATATATACATGATTGCACAAATATTTTTACACACAAACTGCTCTCAAATATTATGATTTTAAACCTTTGTGTATATTTTCCTTCCTTAAGTTTATATACAGTCTTCTTGAGATACATCAATATAAAAGTGATTATAGATATATTGATACAAGATAGTGTACATATATCAAAATACAAAGGCAGGGAAGGAAAATGCTACAATTGCTTAAGTTCTTATTCTCACATGATACTCTTCTATCTTCTATTGTAGACCTAGCCTTAGAAAAAAAAATTTGTCCTGCTAAATACTGAAAAGAATAATGGTGTGAAAAGTCAAAGAAACATATGCTGAAAGAAGTATAAATTATTGAATTTTGAAAAAAGAAGTAAAGAAACAAACCCACTTTAGACATGATTTTTATCTCATTCATAAAAACACAGTAAATTGAGATCTGGTTGATTTAATCTATATGCATCATTTTAAGTCAGATTTCAAGTGAATTAATTTTTCTGTAATTTATCAAAATTTATTTTCTCCATGTTTAGAAGAATCATTTTCTAGTGATTTTGTGTTTAATGTTGAGAAGAAAGTTGAAGGCTCTCATCAGCTTTATGCTAATAATAGCCTCATTTCCTAGTTATTTAGGAGTTATTGTTGCTTTTCATGTTTTTAAACAGATTATGGTCAACAAGGATCAAACAATATGATATTGCCAGTATAACATTTCAAGCTCCATCCCAAATAAAACAATTTTGCGTCATTGTTATTTGATAACTGTTGTTTTTAACAACTATTAAATTGTATAATATTTTGAGGTGAAAAGAATGTCAAGCAGAATACTGACCTCTGTTACAGTGATGAGAACCTGATTTGAGGCATTACTGTCAGCTGACATTGTAACAACATGTATTTGACTTGTGCATGGAATTGGTTGTTTCATTTGCGAATCGTTTCCTCCAGTTTTACTGATGACATTATCAGAGATTGCTTGAATGGTAGATACAGATTCATTCCTACTCACAGATGTAGTCTCATCCTTAACAACATACTTTCCAAAACTTGTAGTCAACTGAAAAACAAAATAAGGTTGCGTAACATTATCAAAAAAAAAAAAAAGGTAGTGTCATAAAAAATTGGGACAGTTTGGCAGGATTAGGCTTCAAAAAATAAGAACAGCCATCTTCAAGCTCAGAATGCTGTTATTTTGATTGGGCAAACAAGGCAGTGTTTTTGGGATAAGGTGAGAGGGGAAGAGGCTCATAAGGCACATTTATGATTCAGAGCAGAATACATGATTTTACCTAAATGCATTTCATTTAATTTCTCTAACCTTTGAAAAAAAAAGAGAGCATTTCATTTTTTTCCCACCACCTTTTCAGAAACTACATGTATGAAAATTATTTATGAAGATTGAAAAAAAAAAAATTAACAGTAGAAGCAAAATTCCAGGTAACGTCTCCATTCTAAATTCAAAATGCAACCTACCTGAGATTGCAGACCTGGGGTGAGGTTTATGTGCTGCTGGGCTGGAACAGTGCTGGAGACAGTGGTAGTTGACGTAGTGGTAGCACAAATAGAGCTATTTGTAACTAATGATTGAGGTACAGTCACAGATGTGATAGTAGTACTCAATGTTTGGATTTCAGGATTTGGTACAATCTGAATTGGCTGTAAACATTAAAGAGTATTGAGAAAAAAAATGGAAGAGTTATTATATAGTAAATGAGAAAGAAAAAATAACTTTGGTAAATCAAAACAATGTTAAAGATTGACATGAGGAGAAATGCAAAGTCAAAAAGAACTTGGATCTTGGACCTTTTTCAATTTTTGTTATCAGTGAAATAACTGAATGTCTAGATAAAATTACATTTAGCTAAAATAAAATTTAAATCGAAATGAAGCTATTAATTCTGCACATAAAAAAATACATCCAACATAACAATGTTAACAGAGAGATATATGTTGAAAGCTACTTTGTAAAAAAAAAAAAAAAAGACAAAATATGCAAAAGTTAATTAATTTGAATGTGTTTGACAATGCAAGTGATCAAAGCATAAAGATGAGTCCAGATAATTTTGATGCTGCAGTAATATAAGGTAATGACGAAAGGGTTTCAACAAATTATCTTTGTCCTTTAAACAGAAAGTTTCTCTTTGAGAAATTGTTTAAGGACATTTGTTGAAATTCAAATATTCCATAATTGAAATCCAAATATTGATGTTCAAAGTTTTTTTTTCTTTTTTTTTTTAATTATTGTTTACTTGCAAAGAAGAGGTGAAAGTTTGGATCTGATTTAAGTCTAATCTCATCATCTAATGCCCTATAAAAAAAAAAAAAAAACATTTTCAAAACACAAATTGTTGGAACAATCATACTGCTGCTGGTCTGTATTGAGCTGTTGGGGCAGGAAGAATTTTCTGTCCTGGATTTATTTGACGAACTGGAGGTGTCGGTTGTCTTCCCGGTGTGCCCTGTGGTGGCAAAGCTCGTGGTCGTGCAACAACTGGTATGCTTGCTCGTAAGACATTGGCTAAAGAAAGAGTGGAGTGCGGTGTGATTGAGGAAGATGCAGGAGGAACCATAGAGGTGGAAACCAAAGGCTGAATGCTAGAGACAAGATTACTCGTCAAGTCAGCAGGAGTAGCATTAGCTCCAGGTGAGATAAAATTGCCAGGGCGGGGTTGGATTGTTATCTGATGCCCTGGCATAAGATTCTGAGAGCTTACAACTGTGGCCTGTGCTCGGAAGTTTCCTCCTGCTCCTGACACAGAGCTAAGTGGGACAGAACCAGCACCAGGTAAAGTTTGGATAAAGTTTTGCTGTGTGGCCACAGAGACTTGGACTGAACCTATTAAAGGATTAGCAACTCTCTGTAATGCGGTATGAGGCTGTGGTAAGCGTACAGTCATCTGATGTGGCTGGGAAACAGCAATTATCGTTGCAGGTGATGATGGCAGATGCTTTTGAGGTGCTGAAGAGGCAGGGGAAACAATTCGATGTTGGCCCGCTGCCAATGGCTGTGAATTCACCTGCCTCAATGGGATAATTTTGCCTGGACTTGTTGGACGTTGTAGGGTGACAACTTGTGAAGAAGATATTGGCAGCACCGTTCCTGATGCCAAACGCTGAATAGCAATTGGTTGCCCTGGATGATAAGAATAAGATAAAACAAAAAATGTATTGGTACAATCATAATTCTAGGCATCTCTTTCCAAATTATGTGCAAAATTTGTTTAAGCAATTGTTTATTCAGATGGGTGTCTTTATTTTATATTAAAAAAATTATCATTTTTTCCCAAGGCTTGTGCATTTTAACCATTCAATTTCCATGGATTCCATCAAAGGACACCTCTTTAATCCTGGTGTAAAGTGCATTTGGAGCTCTTTTTTTAATGGGCCTTGTTCAAAAGTCCTTAACGGTATCTAAATTGGTGGAAATAAAAATATATTTAAAAATATCATTCTGTGGTGAAATAAATAGTTTTCATTGATATACAACATAAATGGAGGACAAAAAGGGAAATGTTCACTGAGTGTAAGGGTCCAACTGAAGCTTTAAACCTAGATCTACATCATCCACTCTTTCTTCTTTGTGATCTAGACCTAAATCTAAAGTCTTAATTGTCAGCATTTTCTTCTTCTACTGAGCTTCAATTTCACCCTTCTCCTATCTTTAGGACCTTCTCTACTCTCCTTTGACTGACTGAAAGTGTGAAAATCAAATGCAAACCCCATCAATTATGCAAAAGTAACAGAGCTCTTTATTTTTTTTATGAAAAAGAAATAAGAATAAGTAGGAGCGATTCTATATTTGAAAGATCTACTTTGAAGGAACTGTAAATAAAATGAACCTTCCATTACCTGTTTGAGATAATATAAAAAAAAAAAAAAAAACTAAAAATGATAAGGCAAGAATTTATAAACAAATGATTAATTTTACCACTTAAAGCTGCTTTGTTTTGAAAGATAGAAGTGATGTGAAAGGCAAAACATTTACAAAACAATAAAAGAACAAAAAGAAAAAAAAAAGGCTCCACCTTTGGCTGGCAAGCGCTGCAAAGTTAGCTGCTGTCCAACTATAGCAGCAGGGAAGGCTTGATGAGGAAGTCTTGCAGGGTGAAGCGTAAATTGACCATTCGCTCCAAGACTTGTACTTGCCAAAGGAAGGCTTGCTCCTCGTGCTACCTGAAAGTTTGTTAAAAATAAAAAAAAAAAACAAAACATGTAGGCCTATGAGTGTCAACATTATTTGCCAAATTTATACCCCTTTCACTATTAATATTTCCCCATTGTAAAACTCATCATAACTTTGTCCATTAAATTTTTTTCAAGTTTTGATGGTGCATACTTTCATTGGTCATGAGGGAGTACTTTCTTTGCTACCTTAGCTGTTGCATGAGCTCGGAATCTAGGTTGCTTATCTCAAATTTAGGCCTGGTGAGACTAAATTGGACACTTAGATTTAGGTGAATTTAAAGGTATTTTTTTTTTTTTTTCGTTTTTTGCAGATGTGCACGTGAACAAGAATGGAAAGCACCAACAAAATTAAATCTTCTAAACTAGAAAGTAATCAAATGTTTTTTATGTTGATGATTTTTTTTTATCATACCTCTGAGCTCAAATTTGATTCAAATTTATTTTAATGCCATCAAGGCAAATACCTAGATGAGTCAATGCTTTGATGTACACAGTACATTATATATGCAAGCAAATTTGTGTTCTTTTGGTCATGTACTTAAGTTATTATAAAGTAATTACCCTAAATGGCAACAAATGTATTAGAGAAATATTATTTACTGCAAATCCTTTTCATGTTTTACCTTCATCTTTTTATAATTTCTGTTTGTAAAGAGCAGCTTAAATACTCAAAAAATTCTTTCTCGAAGCCTAAAAAATGTGCAAAATATGTTTTTTTAAACTTAAATGGTAAACTGTTTTCTCACTATTTAAATGCAAAAAAAAACCTTTATAAATCAAACTTGCAAATTCTAAATGCTGGTAAAAATTATACTATTACTTAATATTTTTCCATACTTGAGTTGTAGAATTTGTCACTTGCACTGCAACAGCATTGTTTGCCAGTCGAAAACCAAATGTTGAAATCAGCTGGGGTCTCATTTGATAATTTGCTGCGGAAGATGTGACAGCATTTGTGCTGACCTGCACGGACTGGGTTGTTGAACTATTTGTGGCATTCGCTGGTAGGGATGAGATGACACTCACAGTCTTTACTTGGGTGGATATAGGCGGCTCCATTGTTGTAGTAAATGTGATCCCTTGAAAAGATCTGGAAAAAAAAAATGTGGTAAGACACATAGTAACAAATTGTCCAGGAAAGTGTACATTTAGCCGCCCCTTATAAAAATGTCACACTCTCCTGCAATGATTTACAACAGCTGTACTCATGTTCATTTAAAAAGCTAAAAAGATGAAAGCTTTTTGCATTTTTGCAGGTCAAATTGCAATGATTTGTTGTTTTGTTTTATTGCACAATTTCATCCAAAGTTAAATGCTATTAAGTCACAGTTATGTTTGTGGGCAAACAGTTTCTATCTTTTTTGAAATTGCTGAAGACAAAAAAAAAATACATTGCTGAGGCAATACAGAAATTGAGTTTCTGAATGGTTTGAATCAATTTTTTTTCACACCAATGAAATTTCTGTTCTGATTTTGTTACAATAGTAACGTGTGTATTTTTTTTAAACTTTCAGTTGATGATTACATACTGAAATCAGCAGTGATATGATAGCTCTGCACCTTTACACAAATTACAGTAATTGAATGTGTTTCTAAAAATAAAAAAAAAAACTTTTTGCCTGATACTTTATGTTGGTCTGCACAGTAAATACAACATTAAATTGTTATAGAGTACAGAACTTACATATTGCAATATAATCTTGAAGTGAATATATTAAACTATATAGATCAAGACAAAAATAATACTTTTTTTGGTCTATGACAATGGCCATATATATATATATATATATATAATATATATATATATATATATATATATATATATATATATATATAT
>BLXT01007695.1:15081-61858 GCA_019648995.1 Plakobranchus ocellatus | reverse complement strand
ATCATCATCATCATCATCATCATCATCATCATCATCATCATCATCATCATATAATATCTTGTCTGAAGCAGGGAATGACGGTCAGTTCTCCATCTCACACTTTCACTCGAGTCCCTTATGAATAAATTTTTGTTTAGTTGCCTCTTCATTTCTGAGGTGTTGACACTCCTTTCTAACGTTTCATATCGGCATCTTCTGCTTCTCTTTCTCTCGATATGTTTTGTCATAATCTTTGGAGACCTTTTTTGTTGTCACGATGTTCCATACCCTCTAGACTACTCTGTTAATACATGCTCCTTTAATTTAATAGGTCGCATACTGAATCTCTTAATCAGTGATCTCGATTTAATCTTTCCAGCATCTTCTCGTTCGAACACATTTCTGATTCATCTTTGCCCCCTTTTATTTAGGATATTAAACTTCTGTTTCATGCGCAAAATTCACAGCCATTACAAGTGACTTGTTTAGGACAATATTTTTGCCTATTTATTCTACAAACAAAATTAGAGTAATGTGAATTTTAGCATCAGCAACGCGAGAGATCTGCTTCATGCATTTATCACACACACACACAAAAAATAATTCCTTCATTTTTTTAAAACATTCAACAGGACTTTAGATCTAGCCCATTCCACTTACTGTTTGGTTTAGAATAAAGGTTTCCCAGATCAAAAATATGCTTGCAAAACCGTACAGGCCACAAGAAATCTCTAAAATTGTTGCACACATTTTTTTTCGTCCGAACTCAAAAGTGACGCTTACGATTTGAACCATTACCTGGTCAAGGTACGGGTAGAACATTAAAAATGGTACCTTTTAAGAAATATAAGTGCCTAGGTTGATTCGTTTGCGTGGATTCCATATTTATTCGTAAGTTTTTCCCATAGTGTCTGATCACATTAAAAAAAAAATTGCCTTTAAAGACCGACTGGTTCTATTGCCGACGATACTATTGCAAAACATTGTATTAAGGGAAAAAAAAATGACCATTGGCTTCCTCTACATAATTCTAAATTTGCCTTGAAGAAGACTCAGGTTGAATGACAATAGGCTCCAAAGTTGTTTTAGAAAAGATGAGCTTAATCGCAGACAAACCAAGCTGGTCTGTAGGCAGAAATATGCACTAATATCTTCGATGCTCATTGTTTAGAATCGGGGAGATGACCAGTAAAGGCGGTGCACGACCAGAAGCCTTGATTGGTATGTACCATAGATTTATCACCACCTGTATTTTACAAAATAACTCAAGTAGTGTTTACGTATTATATAATTTGAAAAAAAAACGTAAGCTATTTTAAGAGATATAGAAACAAATGTATTCTTTTTTTATTATTTTGTTTTATATAATGGAATCGAGACTGGAACTTGAATGCACATTGTACGTCAAGCTGAACAAACAGCAGTGGGAGCGTGTCACGTTCCTGGCCGGGGGGTGGGGGGCGGGATGCCACCGATACACAAAATCAGGGGAGAGTCTTAGCAAAGTTGTTTTTTTTTTTTAAGCATTATTTTAAAGGTTTAATATTGACAACGTTTTTTCGTTTGAAAAAATATATCAAGCTTAATACTTCTAGAATTTATCTGAACTTGTTTTGACAATATTCAATTAATGAGACAAAAATATCTTCGCAAATGTGCGAAGATAAAAAGAAAATGTGTGAAAGTTCGCAATGAGCTATACCCACCTCTCATTCCAATTTTTTTTCCCGTTCAGATTTCGATGAGTAATATTCGTCACACTTTATAGGCATTGGTATTTAAAGCAAATTCATCGTATTTTTTTTTTTTTTATTTTTTTTAACTGATGCAGTACAAAAAAATTTCGTTGCTGATACAGCCTTTGATTCTCTTTTAGGACTTCAATCATTATTTTTCTTTTCGAAACTGAAAAGTAGCTTGTCCTTATTTAACTGTGGCATTATTTTTGCGCATGCGCCTTGATCTTTGAAAATACCGCACCAACGGAAGACTGGGTGGTTGTTGTTGAATGTTGATAGGCTGGGCTAGGCTTGATTAGAAACTTGATTTTAAGATTCTACCTTTCTTGGAGGTGCTTGGCCTCAGGCTAGATGGACTCAAAAACATAACGTTTGTTTAGCCCCGACTGCTGTGATAGACAGAGTCCTCTTATTATTTTTAACGGGCTGGAATTTAAGCATAGAGCGGTTTGATTTGACTAAAGAGAAACCCTTTTTTTATTTTCAAATAGACTGGACTCAACTGAACAGAATACTTGACGTTTTTGGCATTTTCATGTGCTCAACATGACCGATTCGATTGCTTTGAAGATTGGCGTCAATGTTGATATTCAGAGAACTGATGGTAAGTTTTGGGATCATGAATTTCATGTTTACAATATTTGTATCAATCTGGAACAAAATCTCTAGATCTAGATCTATCAAGATCGAATGAGAAGGTGAATCAATATAAAAAGTAACCCCAGCATGATGAGTCATTGACCGAGTCTAGATTACAGTAGATCTAGATCTAGTTGTAAATTTGGGAGTAAATTTATTCTAGATCTATTTAAACAAAAGAAAAAGAGGCGACTATAGGGCTTTGTGGCTTACTTTAAGACTCTAATTATGTTATTTGATTATTTATATTTTGTTTTCAAATCGGTTATTACTAGGCCCAGTCAATAATATTACACTCCACTTTTTAGAGTGGTCTATTATTTGAGATATGCCCTAGAGCATACCTTCCTAGCATTACAAAAATTCGTTACTATTACTTAAAATGCATCAGATTACAAAAATACTATGATGTCTCATTATGATGAATATTAATTGTTATATTGATGCTCAAAAGAGAACATTGCGTATGCATCTGAAACCCCTATGAAGTTTGTTTGGAATTGAAGTAGGGATGGCTTCAGTTTTCCCTCAAGCACACCTGCTCATCAACAGGAATAACTCATAATAAGCATCCACCTACCCAGAGAACATGCACACATTTCACCTGTCTACATGCAGTACAAAATAAGACAGTGTATACATCTGATGACAAATGAGTAGCCATGGAGTTCACCCCATCACCAATAGTTTTCCTTCAATCCAGCCAGTCTATAATATTGATTAGAACGACTAGTCTTGTTGTCCTACAATTAATCTTCACCACAAAACGACAAGAAGGAAATCGTCATCCTTCAATTCCTTGTAAGCACTTTTACTTAAATACTAAGAAGACTATCATAGAGATGTAAGGACTTTTACTTAAATACTAAGAAGACTATCATAGAGACACTCAGTACAAAATCTGTAGAGACCTTTTTTTGTTGTTAAAATGCAAACCAGCAGTCAGTGTTCAGCTGGAGGAGGGTCAAACTACAAAGAGTTCAAGGTAGTAAAAATGAATAATTTGAAGAAAAGGCTCAGCAAGAATCTATGGAGGAGATCTGTAGTTACAAGTTTTATATTTTGATAGTTTACAAATTATGTCTCTTACCCCACAAATTTCCCAAAAATAGTGAGATATATATATATATGCCATTGTCTTATTCCTTGATTTTTTTCAATTTCAGGGCGCATTCATTCTGCTGTCGTCAGCAGTGTGAGCAAGGACAATGAGAGTGTCACAGTGGAGTGGTATGAGAAGGGGGAAACGAAAGGAAAAGAGGTATTGGTTTAATTAAGGTGACATTATTTTGACACCTGATTGCAAACCAGTCAGAAAGTTTTACACCATAACTATTTCGTGTAGCAGTTTTTAAATATTCACAGAGATGCTGGTCTATCAAATTGAATAGAGATGCAATGGTTTAAACTAGACTGTCTGCAGTTTAGAATGTTAAAAATGTAGCGATATTGAGCCTTTCTTGCTTTAGAATTTCTATTTTTATTCACTCAGGTAGGTCATGAACTGGACTCATAAGTAGGTCAGCAGGGAATTGAGCTTTCTTCAAGAAATTCTCTTTATGAGGTGACAATTTTGCAAAGCTTAAATTAAGAAGACCAATACGTCTACGATTCATGTAATTATCAGGTTTTTATTGTGCTAGCTCCAGCCAGAAATCCATCTTGTGCAGATTTTCTACAGCCCTGAGCAAGTGACAGGATTTGCTCTTTCCTGTTAATTGCACATGTGAAAGCCTCTGTAAATTCTACCTTTACTTGTAAGAATCTCCTCTGGCAAGTCCTTCATGTGCTGGGTGTTTTTTCAATAGAAGATTTTATAAACTGTCTCAAGTTTTGGCCACACAGTGTAATCATACTGTCAAGTTCTGAAACTTTGTGTAATTTTATAACTAGATTGACTCTGAGACATTATCTAAAATAGATTTGTCACGGTGAACATTGCAATTATTTGCAGTAAAGACATTTTTTTAGCTGAAAAGGATAAGGAATAATATTTTAATTTAAAAATGTGTTAGGAATGAGATATCAATTTGAAATATTTTGAAACAATATTGTGTCTAGGACAAAATAAGGGAGATACTTTCAGCAACTGTAATATTTAATACGCCTTGTCTCTCTCTCTTTTTTTTTTTTTTTTTTTTTTTGGCCAATTATTTTTACAATTCCAAAAAAGCTACTAGTAATATTCAGGCTTTTGAAATTTTCTAAGTTACAACCCTGAATCCTAATAATACCTGCAATGATTGTGAAACATTGTTGAGGTGTTACATTATAGCTGTCTTAAGTGTGTTTTTTGTGTTGTTTTATTTTTCCTTTCCTTTTCTTTTTTTTTGGGGGTGTGGATGGGTAATTCCTTTGAAAGCCTGGCGTTGCTAATTATGTTTAATGGTACATATGTAGTTTTGTAAATAAAAAAATCTCCAAAATATGAGAATGTTTTTTCCTGTTATTTGATATCTTTTTATACCTTTCCATGACCATGAGCTGATAATGGTTAATTTTTAGGCCAAAATTGGCTTGGACATTGTTAAGTTTCGTTTGCAGATCAATTTATTGTAAATATCTTATGAGTGGGGCTAATTTTTTGTTGTCTTTTTTATAATGAAAGTTTACATTATTTGAACTTTGATCATTTTTTTTTCTTTTCCTTTTTTTTTTTTTTGTTTTTTGACTTTTCCAGATTGAACTGAGTGCTATCTTGAATCTGAATCCGCAACTGTACCTTCCAGGCGCTGAGGCTCCAGCTGCAGAACATAAAGCTGCTCCCAAGGTACACATTGTGCTGTGGGCCAATTTTTCTGAGTTGGCTGCTTTCAAGTGTTGAAAGAAATATGGGTGTAAGCAGGCCAGTCATAGCTTGCATGTTCTTATCAGATTTGCCATTGACTTTGAGCCTGAAAAAAAGATATAGTGCGCACAAAAATAGAAGACTAGAAGTTGATTGCTGTATAGGTTAAAATAAGATTTCACTTGTGAGTGAAAATTACTCAGAGTCAGAGATAATTTTGTATCCTGTGAAACAACTTACCATTTAACTGTTTTGCAATCTCAATTATTCATTAATTTTATTTAGTGTGGAAATGGTTTTGAGAAAAATTAGTTGATTTATTTCGAATTATTTTTAACTGACCTGTAGTTTCAAAACACCAAAATCATCTGCGCAGTGTTAGAAGCACTGCTAATAATTTATTCCCATTTGAGGGTTATATCTATTATGTCCTATAGAGAAAAAACCCAGAGACATAGCCTTCGATTACAGTAATTTATGAGACGCATTGTCATTATTTTTAAAATTGGAATACATGGATGACATTAACTGTTAGTAAAATTCAAGAGTGGAATATAGTTTGAATCAATACTAATACTATTTGCATCTTAGTGCTGGATACAGAACCAAATTAATTCATGCCTATTACTGCAAATTGGCCGCTTACACTCATACATGATTTATAATTATGTTCCTTCACATTGCCAAATTTTCTTTTTTTTTTTTTTTTTTTTTTTTTTTTCCCTCTAATGTATGATGTTAATTACTATCCATAAAGGTGATTTCTCAGATTTGTGCAGCTCTTTTGAGTTTTCTCAAGAAAGATGTAGCTTTGTACAGAAGTAATCAAAGTTTAAGGTTGTTATGTTACCATACCTATGCCCCTTTTTTTAAACACAAAAACAAGTTCTAATGAAGAGGCAACATAAAAGTTTATTTTGTTTCATTTACTATGATTGTTGCCAAATTGTGCTTTTTTTTGTTTTGTTTTGTTGATTAAATCCGAATGTTGCCAGTTTGTGTTTTTGATTGTGCCTTTATCTGAGGCTTATCCCTTCACCCCACACATGTACCAGTCACAGTCTATGGTGTATGCAACCAGTCTTGTATTGTTGGGGGGTGGGAGGGAGTCCCATTTGTGCCCTGCATTGGATTTTTCTTAGGCCTACTTTACTTATCACTGATAATGATGCGTTGATTCTCAGTCATTATGTTGGGCTAAAGTTTTTTGTTTTTTTTTATTGGCAGAATTATCTTAGTGAGGAAAGAAAGTACAAAAATTATGGTGACAGATTTGAAATCGGCGATTTAGAATTAAGAAAATCAGTGTGGCAGGATTTCAATTTTAAAAGAAATAAACAAGTTTGGGGTCATTTTTTTCCTTTATAATCTGTAAACCTTTGGCCAAAAATTTGTTAATGTTTATTACTGTGACTGAAATTGTACACACAATGTGTTATAGCTGAGAGAGTAGGCATTGGCCTTAGTCCTTTGCATGTTGCAATCCAGGCCCAGCATTGAACTTTGAGGGCTTGGCCTTTAAAGACAATATCTAATTTTGCTAGCCATTGTCAGTCTTGTAATAGTGAGGAAGGGCAAGAATTTAAAATTTAATCAGGCCACTGTATCTTTGATAAGTCTTATGAAAATGATCAAAAACAAATTGCCAACACAGATCAGTGTTTTCAAAAATAATACATGGAGAAATCCCACCTTATACGGATAGATTTGAAATTGTTTAGCTATATTGGAAAAGCTGATAATAAAAATCCTGAAGGCATTAGTGAAAACAGCAATCCAAAATGAGTCAACTCATTGCAGCAGAATTTAAATTTGAATGATTGTAAGTAGACTGAGGCCAAGTTTTCCTTATTCTGTTAATCTGGGGTCACTATCCTAGCATTAGGCAAAACAGATTAGAATGTATGCATGCAGGCTATATGTTAGGCTGGTTGACCCAGTACTTTGCAGCGATTTAGACAGAATCTGCTATCCTCTACCCTCTTGCCACCCTTAAGGTACAGCTCAATGATTTTAAGCACTTTAATTTTTTTTTTTTTTAATAGGACCTTACTTAAATTAAATGCTTATTTTATCTTTACTAAGAATCAGTTCCCACTTTATTCAGGCTTTTTCCTCATTCTTGGTATTCCTCAAAAGTGTTATTAAGACTAGGCATATCTGCATTCTTAAAAGTTTTTAATTGAAAAAAATAATTCCTATAGGGAGAGCGTTCTTTTTCATCTCCTTCAAAAAAACAATTTTCTGAGCCTTGCCATTAACTTGTCAAACTGTATCTAGATCTTATGACACATAACGTGCTGCCATATCTGTTTGTCAAAGCTGCTTAACCAAAATCTTTGTATTATTCATATTGTGCACTATCCACATAAACTAACTTTTATGATATTGCAAATCTTTTTTTGTATTCCATTAAGGTGTTTTGTTTCATCTTCTTTGGTATTGTGTATTAACATACATGACTCACTCGCTACTCCTGCTAGTTTTGACAAAACTCCAAGGCTATCTCTTAACCATTACTCCAGGGTTTTTTTCCCCTAGTTCATTCATATTCATTTCATTCACTCATCAATTTTGGTATCATTTTAAATAAAACAATTATTTATTGAGAGTCTGACATTCATTTAGAATCTATATGAGTGTCAGATTATCAAAGACTAGTTCCAAGAGAAACTCCAATGTTACAATATAAGTCAATGGTATTTCTAACAAACGCTGCAACAAAGAGTGTTTTGGAAAGAAAAAACGTTTTCTTTGAAGTGATATTATGTCAATCAAATCACATGTTTTGGCACTTATGGATTTATAGATGTTGGCTTTAGATCTTTAAATAAAGCAGTTCCTGGTGTGGAAGTGTATCTCCAAACTGCTTGATTCACAAATTTGTGTACAGCTTGTAAGAAATTTTAAATTTTTGTGCCTTGCTCCCTGCAGTTGCAAATAAGAATTGTGTGATCATTGGGAATGACTTTTTTTTTGCATTTCTTCTCCCTTGTGAAGATCGCAGTCAAATTATCAGCAGCCAGAAACAATATTCTAACATAAGCCCTTTTGTATGCCTTTTAAACCACCAGCTTGTAAGAGCAACAGTGGAATTGAGCAGTTTTTGTGTTAGTAGAAATTCAAAGTACAAAATAATTTTGGCAGGGTTTGTTTCTTTGGACGTTCATTATCATGTCTGTGGCTTTGAAGAAGGGCCCTCAATTACACCACATCAACAATTCAGCAGATTCCAAGAAATAACAGTAGGCATGAAGAGGCCATGGAGGAAGACGATGACCCACCTAGTACTGCCAGTTCTCATTCATACCCCAATGGAAATGCTGAAAACATCCCAGGCAGAAAAGTTCAGGCTCGCAGGCCAGGGAAAAGAAGTGTAGCAACGCGCCAAGGTGACAAGGTATAAGCTTCAACGTCTGCTTCGGGCTGGTCAGCTGGGTTGATTTTTTTTTTCTATCACAAACTTATTTGAAGCATCAAATAGATATTCATTCCCTGCTTCCATGAAGTGCTTAGCTTTTGTAAAGTTTAAGCCTAGTATGAAATTTTCGCAGATTGCTTTCTTTGTTTTTACTACTGCTGTAATTACTTTGGAACTCGAAATGTTGATAGTTAGGGAGATTTTTTACCAGCCCTACATTATCAGTTTGGATGGAACTAACAGTCTAGTCTTTTATTGTTAAAAATAATCTTTTCCCGTTTTACTAATGTAATTCCAAATGAAACTCCTTTGCTTTGGATGGATAATTGCTGAATTCTCACTTTTAGCATTTTTCATCGGCCTGCTTTTGTGATAGGCATTAAAAAAATTGAACTGTTTTCAGAAAATTATAAAATGCTTGTGAAGTGGATAGAGGTGGTAATGGGTATCAAATGTTGCAAATCAACCAATTTACTGAAAGTGACATTTGTCCGCCATGTCTAGGTAAGACTGGATCTGTGTAACTAAGGGCCAAGCTTTCATTACACAGTATTATTGATTTTGTACTCTATAAATAGTACATTATTAAGCTAGATTAACACAAAAGCTCATATATCTTAATATTTGGGTTCATTAATTTTAATCTGTAATTTTACCAGTGGATTTGCTATGGCCAATCAGAAAATTTACAAACAGGATTTTCTCGCATCATTGCCTTGATTTTATCACCCTAAGATAACCAAAGGTTGAAATCAATTTCCTACATTTTTTTTCATTTTGGAGTTTTGATAATTGAAAGACCATAGTTTGATGTTGAGAGTGATACCATGCAGTAATTTTCTTATCCAAAAATTTTGGAGAGCCAGATTTTGGATATTCTCACAATTTCTGTTTGTTGTCAAAAGAAAAAAAAACTATAAATTGAACATCTAAGATAATCTGTTAGGTATTTTAGCAAAGAACTTGTTTGAAACATTTCAAGATCATGGGTCAAGAAGACAAAAAAGAGTCAGGTATGATTAACAGATGTGTTGCTGCTAGTTTTCAAATAGGCAGGAATTTTTTTTCGGGGAAAATTGGTCAGTTTCTTCTTTTTTTTTTGCCAAGAGAATTATTTCTATATTTTTTTTCAATTGCACTTCCATTTTTCTGTCCTCTGCTGTGCCATCCTTGGAAAGTTAGGCACTCTAATTTTAGAGGTCATTTTACTGTTGGCTACAAGGGCAACAAGAAGTCCTTCATTTAAATCAAGGACCTTGATAAAAGTATTAAATACTCAATGTTATATGTCTAGATTGATTTAGACCAGACTTAATATTCTAGATGTATTGAAATCTGTATTAAGTTTTGGATTCAATCATCAATGGCAAAATTTTGAGGCAGCAAACCCTTGAATGAGTATAAAAACATTTCTAGAGTTCTTAGAAATAAATGACAAAAACTTTGAAGTTTAGATGCCCAACCAACAAGCATAACTAATGTGTTTTAGCATTGCAGTTTTATGGTGCTTTTTTTTTTGTTTGCTTTTGTTTTTAATATTAGCAAATCAAATCAGGTTTAGTTTTTTTTTTTACACTTTTTTTTTAGTGTCGAAATAAGTTTTTCTTTTCCACAATCCCCAACTTGAATTTTTATATATTGTTTCTTTAACATTATTGCCAACAATTTTTTTTTTTTTAAAATTTGGATTTGGAAATACTATCTGTAATTTTACCATCATCGTAGTATCTCGATAATGATCCACATAACACATAACAAAAGTTCTTTTTATTTTTCCATTTATTTGGTCTTATCCAAAAATGTTTTTTTTAGTAGGAATAATATGAAATTTAATTTTATTTACTGTTTATGTAATCTCAATAGCTTCATGGTTTTTTTTTCAGTGGCAGAAGTGACAGATATTAAAGGTTTGTGTCCCCTTACTACATTCACTCTAATATTGAATCTATTTTTTTTCTTCATTTATTCTACAGAGAAGCATGGCTGCCCCACCAGACCCACCTCGGGCTGCTGTCAAAGGTACATAATAGATTGCTTGGCTTTGGGTGTATATTTTTGAACACAGTTTACCATGCTGCGATATCTGAACAACTAGACTGCACTCTTACAATTATTGATCAAAAGCAACAAAAATTTTCTTTGACGTAAAAGTTGTTTGTCTCTGTTTTTGGAATCTGATGATCAGCAATAAAAATGTTTTTGGAATCTGATGATCAGCAATAATAATGAATAACCAGCTTGCACAGTGCAGAGATGATATATAGGGTTGCCACTTTTCCGGTTAAAGCGGGAAATCCATCTTTTTCGGAACGTCATAATGACTAGAGGTAGGGAAAATTTAATTATGCAGTCAGTATAGTAATAATAAATACTTTCTTCTTATTCTTAATTTTTATCATGCAGAATAATCCAGTTATGTTTGGCTTTAGTTAATTCAATTTGTCCGAATGTGCTATGGGGCTGCGCACGGGTTGGCTGTCTAAAATTTTTTTCAGGCTTTTTGAAAGTTAGATGGTAGCATCCCTGTACTTAGGTCATTATCATTTTTTTTTATTTTTGTGGTCGATGTGGATTTGGCAATATAAATTTTGTGTTATTTTCACGTCAGCCCCATCAGCACGAGCTCGACCTAGTTACGCTGTTCCCGCCAAACCTAGCCCATCTTCCCACCAAAACAATGGTCAGCCAGAGCCGGTCCCAGCTGCCTCAGATTCCCGCAAGTCTCTAGGGCCAGCAGCAGCTGCTAATGTGGCCAGCAATGCAGGTAACCTGTGTTTTTAATGGGTGGGTTACCTTAAAGCTAGGGCTTTTTTGTTTTTAGAGTGATTAACTTTGTAGGGTTTTTTTTTTTTGCATTTAAAAATTTTTCTTATCTCCATGCTTACATTTATTATGGCTTTTTGAAAAATTTTTTATTTTTTACTTTTAAACCTATGTATTTTAATTTTGGATCTTTTAATGTTCACATGTAAAAAATTATTTTTTAATCATGCAGCTGCCAGGCGCAAATCAAACTGTGTGAAAGAAGTAGAAAAGATTAAGCAGAAGCGTGAAGATCGCCGTGCTGCTCACCAGCTCATCAAAGAGCAATATGAAAGCCATTTTGACACAAACGATCCAAACTGGGAATTTTTAGCCATGATCAAGTAAGTTGTTTTTACTGTGAAAGCCTTCAGCTTTTTTTTTATTCTAAATAAACTATCCATTTGCAATGTATTTATCCATATTTATTTGTGCAACTTTTGTAGGTTTTTTTTTCCTTTTGTTCCTTTCTACCTTTTTTTTTTATACAATAAATCACATCAATTCTTAGTTCAAGTCTTGCATTTTGATATGTTTTAGATTTTTGACATCTTGTGCATTAAAAATTCTTTACCCTTTAGTAAAACTCTCCAGGATCCCTTTAATCCAAATCTGTATGGAGATCTTTACAAACAGCATGTTTGATGCTGAAGTTTACCTTATTTCTGCGTCAATGAGGGATTTTCAGGAGCAACTTGTTTTTCAGTAAAGGGGATATTATGTTTTTTTATATTTAATTATCTCTCTTTCAGACAGCAATGGTTTTTATCCTTTTAAGAAAGGGGCCATTTGAGCAGCAGTTCAAATATTCCAAAAAATACTTTCCAGTGATGTGACAGGTTGTGAGAATAGTTTAGCCTTACCTGGGTTATTCTTTTTTTTCTTTTTTTTTTTGGTCTAACAGTGCAAAATAACAAATTTTGAAGGTCTTGTCCAGACACGCTTGCAGCATATGTATGAATATGATCTTAATTTAGTAATGCCCTTGGTTTCTAATCCATAATATATATATATATATATATATATATATATATGAGTATTTTTTTTCCTTCTTGATGTCCTGTGCAGGAAAGCTTCTTATCCTCTTTTGCATTGAAATTCTCCAAGGGAATAGCCGATTCAGGTCAATGCAAGTTTTTATATGTTTCTCTATGGTATATAAGATTTATCAAGTTTGAGAAAAAAAAACACCTTTTCAATGTGTCCACAGAGAGTTTCGCAGTCAGTTGGAATATCATCCCATCACATCATCAGATCCCATCGAAAACCATCAAATATGTGTCTGTGTGAGGAAAAGACCCTTGAGCAAAAAAGGTCAGAGCTCTTCTTCTAGGCAAGCTCTTAAATGCAGTTTGATGTAAAAGTTCAATGAAGACAATACTTAGTGCATATTCAAATAGAAAAATTGCTATCATCATTTAGCTTACATTTAATTGAAATATTTGCGTTTGTTTCTCTTTAGCTAGAATAGTGCATCATTTTTTTTTGTAATTTCACTCTTTTATGACCATTTGATGATCTAACATTATTTTGTTATGCCTTTCAATTTCAGAAATGGGCAAAAGTGAAGCAGACGTGATAACTATTCCAAACAAGGAAAATGTGATAGTCCATGAGCCCAAACTCAAAGTGGATCTGACAAAATATTTAGAAAACCAGCAATTCAGATTTGACTATGCATTTGACGAACATGCCAACAATGATGTAGTATACAGGTAAATTTTTTTCTTTCAAAGATTTTTATATTTTATGTATGTACTCTTTGATGTAAAAAAAAAAATAACAGCTGTATCAAAACTTTGAATGCTGCAAAGATCACAGGGAAGTTGATAGTATGTATGGAATTATATTTCAGAAAAATCACCATTTTTGTTTGCTTTTAGTTCTAAGTGATTACTTCATAGTTATAAGATCTGAAAAAATAAATGGTATGTGGTTTTCAAATTCACAGGAAAAAAATGAATGTTATTTTTTGGGGGGGTCTGCACTTACAGAAAAAGAAATAGGATTAATTGACAATTTTTTGAAAATTTTGGAATGCAAATTGACCATGAATTGCCCTTTTAACAATATTTTAAAGCCGTCTTGATGTCAACCTTGTGTGCTCATGAAGCTTCAGATTTTTATGGCATATTAAATATGTTAGTACTGGCCATTCATCACATTTTTCTTTCTTCAGATACACAGCTCAGCCTCTTGTTGAGTGCATTTTTGAGGGCGGAATGGCCACTTGTTTTGCATATGGACAAACAGGCAGTGGGAAAACACATGTAAGGCAAAGTGTTATATAGCAAGATCTATATATATATTTAATAGATATATTTAATGGTGAGAGTGATGATTTTGTTGAAATGCCTGTGTGTAAAGGCTTAGAACAGTTTAACCTCTACAGGAAAGCTGGCTGAAATTTGCTTTTTTTTATTGAAGCAAGGACTGCTCACTTTGCTAGTGATGTACCAAAAATATAGTTATCTTTGGTTTTTTTTAATAATTCATTTATAAAAGATACAAAGGCAAATTAAAACATTTGTTGCATTTTCTTTTGTATTTCTCATGTTCTTTCCTGTTTTGTTAACTACAGTCTATCTAAATAATCTTTGAAACGAAAAAAAGCTAATTTCAATCATTTCATTTGAAAAAGAATGAAAGAGATTTTTTTTCTAAAGGTTGTTTTGTTATTATTTTCAGCAGTTTTAGAATGTTTTCCTTCTAGAAATCTGCTGGTTAAAACTATTTTTCTTTTTGCTTTTGGCAGACTATGGGAGGTGACTTTTCCAGCAAAGGTCAGCAAGACTGCTCAAAAGGAATATATTTACTGGCAGGTTTGTAAATCATCCAATACACATACATTTACCTTTTTCAGGGATGTCCTTCCTCCAATTTTCCGGACTTCAGTTTTTTTTGCAAAGTCTCTGCTCCTATGTTTTTTTCTCCTGTTCTTTTCCTCAGCTTTATTGTCATGGTTTCATTTTTTTACTTTTCATTGTGTATGCATGTTTGTTTTCAAAGTATTTAGAGTCAGACGAAAAGTTCAGGTGGGTTTTTTTTCAAGGTGTTTTTTTTTCCCTGCTTCTTTTTTTAAACGTCTCTTAAAACAGAGAGAAAAAACCAAAAAAAAAAAAAGCGGTGTACATTTTAATAGTAAATAACAGAATTAATTTACTTAGAAGTTTTAAATGTTACAACAAAAATTTGAAACAACATTATGTGTATAAAATCATTTTCTTTTATCAACCTTTCTTTTTTAAACCAGTTGGTACCTTTTTCCTTCTTAAGAAAAAAAAAATTGCTGTACATAGTTGTAAAGCAAATCTTATGCTTTAAGCTTTGTTCTCATTTTTTGGGGGGTGTTTTTTTTTTTTATTGCTTAACCCTATCCGTACATGTGGCGTAATTTTGTTACCCCAAGGCTTGTTTTTAATTTTTTTAAATACTTAAAATTTGAATTTTTCTTTCAGTTTTTAAGTATTCCTCAAAAATTCAATTTGACATATGATTATTAATAATGATTGACAGAAAATCAATATTGAACTAACCTGAGGTCATTTCCAAAACCCTCCATTATTTTTTACTATATAAAGTATGGGGTAATTTTGTTACCCCAGACCTACGGATAGGTATATAGCAATTTTTTTTACTATACAGTATGGGGGCACGCAGTTACCCCACACGTACGGATAAGACTATATTGCTATTAAAATGTGGGGTCACTCAGTTACCCCCGACGTATAGATACAATAACAAAATACCTCGTACGCATAGGGTTAAATATTAAAAAAAAAGGTCATCTGAAGTCTTGACTTGGATTTATGGATATTGAGATGAGGTATGTGAATGATGAGTCATTCCAATTTGTTTTACATTCTCAGTGTTAAAATGAGACTTAGAAGCCCAATGTCATATCCCAAGAAGAGGATACACAATAGTAATGTTCTATTCCTACAGTAACATGAATATTAATAAGAAAGGCAAGTTGGCTGCAGTGAGTGAAAGTTGAGGCAAACACATTTTAAAAAGTGAAAATTGCAACCAAAACCAGGCGGTAATGTTGAATGTAGACTGTAGCAATGCTTTCTTACAGAACATATTTTTATGTTCAGTGGGTATGACTACACAACCATTCGCATTCATTGGAAGATTATGAAATGGAGGGCGGGGACAAAAAGTAATTTACAACAATTATTATTATATGTGGATCCATGTTTTCAGTGATATTGTGATTATGAGAGTTACTTTAAGCAGTAAATGGCGAATAAAAATTGTTATAAATGTTTTGTTTGGTTAGGTATTTATTAATTTTGCATTATTTTTTTCTTCCTTCTTTCAGCCAAAGATGTATTCAAATTACTGAACTCCAAATATAAAAAGCTTGATCTTGTAGTTGGAGCAAGCTTTTTTGAAATATACAGTGGAAAGGTAATTTTCTACAACATCCCTTTTTTTTAAATAGTTGTTCTGTTTTGTTCTCTTTACACTTGAACATTTTGTGTATTTTTTTCTTCATTTGTTTGTAAAACAAATATTTGTCCTTACACCAGTCTTAATGAGTTCATTCTCATATATTTTGATGTTGGCTTGGAATCAACATGGCTTCAACCTCTTTTTGCCATTGCAAACCTCTCAGAAGGAAGTTGCAGGCTGTTTCGGAGGTTTAAAATATTCAAATGTGACCTCCCACTCAGGATTGACCTTAAGAAATATTATCCAATTTCAAAATTCTTTACATTTGTTGTTTCAAAGAAAACAATATGTTTGGGGGGGGAGGAGGCTTGGCAAAAATATTGTCCAGTTTAAAAAATTTTTTCTTTTTTTTTTTTATGATTTTTGGATATCAATTTTATCTCTAATCAGGTATTTGACCTGCTAAATGACAAAGCTAAGCTACGTGTGCTGGAGGACCATAAGAATCAAGTGCAGGTTGTTGGCCTCAGGGAAGAAGTAGTCACCAATACAGACCAGGTCCTGCATCTCATACAGCACGGAAATACTGTAAGGTATGTGGGAAGGGGCATGCAATTTGGTAAACAAAACAAAAAAAAAAATCTCCTGGTTCAAGTGGGGAAAGTGTAAAGAAGATGATGGATTCATCAATGGCTGCCAGAGCTAAAGATGTGTAGGAAGACATGTTTTTTTTTTTTATGTTTGTATTTCATGTTTGATATCATGTGTCATGATAAAAAATCAAAGATAGTTTAGACTGATCAATATGAACTTATCTAGCTCTCTCCTATCCTTCCTCCTACGTTCTCTTATTTAAAAAAAAAAACTTAGGGCTGTTGAACGTCTTTTTTTCTTTAAGCTTTTTTGTGGAAACGTTTAACATAATTTTTCTCTGTTGTTACAAAAGCAATACAACAAATATAAAAAATCAGTGTGTAAAAAATAAATTTAGAGTTTGCCCCTTCTATTCAGGGGTCATCTCACGTTGTCAGACGGTTAATAAATAATGTAAGGCTTTAGAAACTTCTGTGTGCCAATGCTTTTCTTCTGCTACTGCTGAAAATAAAATTTGAACATGATTGGATCGTTTTTTGTAGTTTTGATGTACACATCACATATAAGTTATAGAGTACTACCAAGGCCCTGTGAATTTCTGCTCCTGTAAATAAGCTTTCTTTGATCTTGTGCTAAACTCTTGCTGGGTATCACACCTATTTTTTTTTTTTCAATTTTTGTCTGGCAAGCCTGGCTGAATCCTTTTATGTATTTCTCCCTATTGCCAGGACATCAGGACAGACATCAGCCAATCAACATTCTTCACGCTCACATGCAGTCTTTCAAATTATTTTGCGACAAAGGTGATGAAATATTTCTTTTTTTTTTTTATGCATTTTGTTGGATTAGAAGAATATACTAAAAGAACACAATAATACAACTCAGACTTATAAGAACAAATAATTTTTTTCATATAAGTGGATCCACCCCTGGTTGCTCCTGGAATTTGAAAATCCAATGCTTGTGAAGGTTGGGCTTAGATGTTAAAATCATATGTGGGTTCGATGATAATGTAGTTCTGTGGATCAGGGAAGTTGATGGTTCTGGGATTTGGTAACCTGTCCTGAAACTTAACGAAATCCAAAAAAACATGAGACCACTCGGGTTAAGTGCTATTATGTTCTTGAGATCTCTACTTCATTATTCTGTTCAAGAGATTTTTTTTTTTAATTTGAATAATTGGTGGCACAATGGCTACTGAACTTTGTCTCAGATCTGCAGGGATCTCTCTGTCATGAGTTTGAGTGTGCCAAGGATGCCCTGTCCTGACAAGGATCTGAAAGCTTGAGGGCAGTTGGCACCTTGTGGACAGTCCATAAGCACTTCAGCTAACTAAGCCGTAAATTGGGACAGTTCTTCACCTGATTTTAAAAAATATTCCTAGTCATCAAATTTTTGTCAGATCAGCATGTACTTCAGATGTTTTGATTTGCCAAGCAGAATTTAGGCCAAAAACAAATTATTGCTGTAGTATGTGGGCAGTTTTTTTTTTGTGAGGGAGGGTAAGACATCTTAATCTTTTTGTGATGGTGAAAAGAAGTAAATAATATCTCATTTCCGGATCTCTGAAGTAGATGATTTTGATGTCGTGTTTATTTTAGCTAAAGGTGCATCTTGCTTTTTTCTAAATTTGACTAGATCTACAAATATCTTATTAATCTAGATAATATTTGTGCTCATTTTGAAGGCTGTAAACTTTAATGGTATTAATGTTTGGTTGTAATTTTTTTTTTCAAATATCTAAGTTATGTTTTTCAATTACAAGGGGATGAAAATTTACATCACCAAAGGGATATTTTACCAGTACATGATCAAATCTTTTCAGCTTTCATTTTTATAGATACAGTACATTATTCCTAAAACCTAAACCTCTGAAGTACTTTTTGCCCCGATAATTTATTTATAAATTGTTCCTGTCCTCAGGGTAAGGAACAAAATCCATGGGAAATTTTCCCTCATTGATTTGGCAGGTGAGTTGTGATTGAATGAAACATTTCTATACACTATTCTCTCCACTCAAGACTAGGAATTTCTTTCTGTGCATGAAATCCAGGAAATTTGGTGAGAGTATTAAAAAAGAAATCGTGTATTTTAAATAATTGTTTATTTATAATGAAATATTAAGGTATGATTTTTGTTTATTTTTTACAAGCTGCCATGAAACATTATGATGAGATCAATTTATATTGTAAACGTCCAACAGGTAATGAAAGAGGGGCAGACACGTCCAGTTCTGATAGAAACACACGCATGGAGGGAGCTGAAATCAACAAAAGTTTGCTAGCATTAAAGGTTAGCATAATATTTTACTGTCTATTTTTTTTATATATATCAAGGTGATTATATCAGATGTAATTAAACCACTGCAAAAATATAATAACCTTTTTTTAATAAAATTATTGTTTCATAGATAACCTCCACAGATATGAAAAGAAAAGCGGGGCAAGAGTTCAGTCAGTAGGTACAACTGAAGAGTTGGATAAGCGCCCTTTCCCTTTGCGAAATTTATTACCTAAAACTCTTTTTTTTTTTTTTTTTTGTATGGAATATTTGCAAAAATGGCTCACTACTTCATCAATCATTAGAAATCCCATGCAAACATCATGTGATGCAGAATTCTGGCCTAGCCAAATGAAAAGCAATATTTTCAGTGCTAAGTCTATGGGTGATACTGCTCTTTATTTGGCTGTGGCAGAACTGTTAATAGTTGGGCAGATCTGAATCTGAATGAGCGGGATAAAAAAGGAGGAGGCGTTGAAAAATTTGTTTATACACAAACCAGTGATCTAGGCTTTTATTTTGTGGTACATAATCAAAGTAGAGAAAGTATTTAACCAGGAGTGACATAGTCTAAATTCTGTTTCATGTTGTGCTTGGGTGCATTTATTTCTAAAATATTTTACGTAGTTCTATATATTAATACTGTATTCAAAATCAGTAAAAGTTCTTTTCTGCTCTCTCGTTTCAGGAATGTATCCGAGCTTTAGGAAGAAAGGGAGCCCATCTTCCGTTCCGCGCAAGTAAGTTGACCCAAGTTTTGAGAGATTCCTTCATTGGAGACAAGTCTAGGACTTGCATGGTAAGTTAAACATAAGTGTTTCTTCTCTTTGATTCAGCCTAGAATTTATGTCAACATAGAAAAGCCTTTTTTTTTCTTTTGGTGACTAAGAAAAAAATCTAGCTGTGAACAGTAAAGCACTTATTGTTGCTGGTTACTTTTGTAGAGGGTAATTGTAAAATCTTTGAAATTTTAGCAACAGAACAAAAAAGAAAATTTAGTTCTTTATTTGATTTGTGACATTTTGTTTCAGTTAACATTTCAGAATGAGGCAGTTGTCTTTTTTAGCTCTCAGTTACGAAATTGTGTTATTTCTTTTCGTTTTTAATAGTTTAGAGTAAGTTGTGAAAGTGAAATGGTGTTATTGGCATATTTATTGCAATGTTTTTAACATTTATTTTTCCTTTTTTTTTTTCTCGGCATAGATATCCATGATATCACCAGGCATGAGCTGCTGTGAGCACACGCTCAACACACTACGCTATGCAGACAGGTGAATACCAAAGTTTCTTTTATTTTACATATTCATGCAAGAACTATGATTGGTTATTGCCTTTGAAATTCCTGAGACGTTTTTGCATCTTTTTTTTTTTAAATAATGCCCAGTATTGAAATTACTCTCTTCAATTTTTTTTTCACTAGGCTAATCAAAAATTATTTCTAGTGAAAAGGAATTGCACATCTACATTCACATGCAGTGTTTCTTTAATGCTATTCTTTTTCGCCATTCCACCAGGGTAAAAGAATTGGTACCTGGCGGCCCCAGTGAAGGAAAGACCCCAGATGAGGGTCCATCTTTTCCAGTGGACGGGACATCACCACAGAATTCTGACTTAGCCCTCATTAAAACCTCCAATGTAAGTGTCTCAGCAAAGTCTGCTTATAATGAGTACCAGCACAAGTATACGAGTATATTACACTTTTATGTTGCAATTCTCTATTGCAAGTGGATTTATCAGCACAATAGTGCCTCCCTATCCCATGTAGATTCATAAGCATTATATCAAGAATAAAGAGTTAGATATGGTGCCTCCTAATCCTTGGCAGATTCATAACCACACCCTTTCAAATTAGATCTAGGTGGACATTTGCATCTTGAAAGTCATGATATATATATATGGACGAAAAAAAATTATTACAAAAAATCATCCATTGAAATCGTCAGGGCAGAGAGAATTTAAGAAACGTTGCTTAGCCGTATTTCTGCATATCTTTTATTTTTTACCACATCCCTCTGCCTCTCTTTTTCTTTTCGGAAATTATTTAATGGACATTAGAAATTTTGAAAAATGTCAATAGTGCTTAAGCATCATGCTTTTTAATGTTCTTAATTCTGTATTGGGCTGGTCTCCTTCCATTTAGGCTGAAGAGGTAACAGAGGAGATGCTCACATTCCATCAGGCTTTGAACAAGATGCAGGAGATGGAGGAGGTTTTGGTTGACGAGTACAAAGCTTACATAGAGGTGAGATGCTGCTAGAATTAATTTTTTATTTCAAAATCAATGGCTAATGATTCTGAGAGGAGGGAAATAAAAGTGTTTGACTGTTTGCTTAAAGTTAAGCTTTTGTACATGTTGGTTTCAAATTTGTATTTTGATTACTTAAATCAATAAGAGGATTGCTTCACAATGGCTACTTGAAAGGATCACAGCATCACTTGATGTTTTGTTGCTTAAGAGCTTTTGTGTTTATCATGCCTAACTCAGTCTAGGGGTTCCTCTTTCCAAAAAAAGAACACCTTGTGTTTGTTTTTGACTCATCAAGTTAATATTATATAATGCTTTGCCATTGACTGTTACATAAAATAAGCACAGATTGATAATTCATGCTAATCTTGCAAGGGTAATAACCATTAAATCTAAAGTTTCCAAAAAAGTGTGTATATATTTTTTCCTTTCATAATTGAGAATAAGTTTCCACTATTTAAGATAACTCATAGAACTTTTATGATTAGTGTAGCTATATTTTTTTTTTCTTCAACATTTCTTTTTCAAGAGTTTTAGAGACATTGTTTCATAAGTAGTATCAATATAGTTTTATTTTGCAACCTTACTTTATTGTTGTGAAAAAAGGAAACTGAATTTTTTTTTAACACCGTATCCATTTTTGATCAACAGGAATCTCAAAAGTGGCTTCAAGAAGACAAAAGACTTGTGAAAATGACGGACAAAGTTGAATATGATGTTGAAGGTGTGCATTTTGTAATAGAAGAATAAGTTTATTTATTTCCATCTGTGTCGAGTTCAATATTTTTCTTTCTTTAATTTTTATTATTATTAATGTCATGATCATTATTTTATCATTCATCATCTGTGAAACAAACAAAAAAAAATGTCTAAAAAGCAGAATAAACTGTGGATTCTACTTTTCTTTTGTCTGTCTTACTTTCCCCTCCTCCCCCACTTGTCTGTTTTCTTTGCCCTGTTTATCACCTATGTCTTCTTTTCTTTGCATGTCTTTTTAACCTTTTTTTTTCTCTGCGTAGTTGTATGTCTTTTATTCTTAAACTGCCACCAACACCACCGTTACTTCTTCTATTACTGCTACTTCTATAACTGCAAACACCACGACAACATCTACCACCATCTCCACCACCATTCCTTCACTTTTCTTCTGTGTCAAGACTCAAAGAAGACCATCAGAGTTTTTGGGAGTGTTTTTTTACTTTTTTAGATTTTTTTTAACTCCGCTTTTCTTCTTCCTTTTTGCACTGCTCTTTTTTTTTTCTTACTTCTTGATCTTTTCATTTGATTTTCATTTTACCATGTCACCATAATTATTGTGAAATTAAACATTTTTCTAATGTTCTGTGCACTTGAAAATCCCTGATTTTAAGTTTCAAATCAATTACAGCAGACATTCAAGTACCCTTTGGCACATATTGTAGTTTAATTATAATCAGGCTAATAATGTGTCTCATCAAACTTTGCTGTCATTTCAGTGCTTTTCTCTTCTTTTAAGCTTGAACTCAAGTGCTCATAGAACAGCATCTATATTTATCCTCTGTTCTTTCTTTTTCTTTCTCTCCTTGCAGAATTTGCTAAAGTGTTAGATGCACATCTTGCCAGGAGGTTTCAAGCTATCATTTCTTTGAGAGGTAATTGCAGTGTGACTGTCACATTTTTTTATTGGTCTGAAATTATCAGGAAAATTTCCATCTAAATCTAAAGATGGAAAAGCAAAAACATGAAAATATAACCCTAAGCCTTTTTTTAATTTGAATCTTGAGGAATTTTGAGGAGTTTTTTGTTTGTTTATAATAATACTTCTTTACTTATTGTGTCTACAAAAAATCTTAACCTAAAAAAAAAAATCAACATTATTTACTGTTTTCCACTATTATAAAAAATTAAGCTTCAAGAAGATGAATTGAAATGTAAGCTCAGGAATGAAGAAAACACATTTTTGTGATACAAGTAAAGACAGACAAAATGTGATGCCTTGCAAAAGTTCCACATGTATGTGATTTCTCTACTCCTCCTTTTATTTTTTTTAATACGACAAAATGTTTCATCTTTATAAGAAAAGCTATCATTATCTCCACATTTTAAGGTTTTGTTATGTTTTTAGACTATCTTTGTATTTTAAGAGAATTTTAAGGTTTTGTTATGTTTTTAGACTATCTATGTATTTTAAGAGAATTTACAGTGTGTGCCTCAAGTCGCATGATTTCCGCTAAATCTGATGTGTATTATTCTTGTCGTATCCTTCACAGAAAAAGTTGCTGTTTTCCGACAAGAGATACAAGAGGAGGAGACACTGAGCAAGAACATCAAAGCTTCAGCAAATAATAAACGCAAGTGATAGGGGTTGAGATCCTCAAGCACAAAACCCTCAAACAAAGCCATAGGTTTCTTATTACTGCTGCTTTTGCACAAGGGGTGGAACTAGTGTGGCAGATATGATTACTTCTAGGGATAAATACGTCTTTATTCAAAAATAGTTGAAATAGTTCATATTGAAGCTATGGAAATAAGTTTGTGGACACCATCCTTTATATTTTAAAAGCTAGATTGACCAGGCATTGTGGTTGTGACTTTTTTTTTTTAAATGAAGGATCATTTTGGTGAGCTATTTGTTTAAATTTATTGTGAGTCATCAAAAACAGTGTGTGGGTAGTTTAGTCACGAGTCTTTTTACAAATCACCTTTTTTTTTTCAATTGGCGCAAATATTCACCTAAAGTTATGCTTTTTTTTTAAAATTTGGCTCACATCTCACTGAAAATATTTGCAAATGTACATAATTGATTATACTGCTTCTCTTAAATAACTTATTTTTGATTGTAAAAGCTTTGCAGCTGAGAATGAGCATTCTTGGAATTCTCGCTTCAAGTAATTTCAGTAGTTATTGCATGGAAAAGTACATTAGCTATTCGCAAAATAAATGCCACATCAGTGGCTCCATATTTACATGTTAGCGTTGCAGAACCCGTCCATTGCTAGTCTAACCATTGTCCACCTACATCCTGCTTCATTCCCTGTATCTTGAATAATACTGTGAACTAAAACATTTAACATGTATATGGCAATTTGAAAATGCTAGTCTAGTTAGTGTTTTGTTCTAAAAAAAAAAAAAAGTTTTTCCATAGGCAGAGTTAAAAGCTCAGAAATGCAGCTGCATTGATGTCAGTCAGTTAGTCTTGGTGGCTCTGTTTATAGACTTGAACAGCAAATTTGGATCACTGAAATAAGACAGCTTGCTGTTTTGTAAAACCTTAAGTCTTGCATCTAATATGAACCACAGAACAGGGAAAGGCTGGTTGCATTTGTCTGTTTTTGAATGTAGGCCTTTATCTGGTCCTCCTGGTGGGTTTCAGTTCCTCAAAATACAGAGCATTGTTATAGGCTAGCCTGCATTTTTCCTCAAGCTGCTCGAGAGCTAAATCTTACAAAGAGGTTCTTTAATTTAGATAGGTTAAGCATTGCTTATTCCAGTTAACTTGAGAAAGTTCTTATTCCACTTTGATTTAATGTGCAAATCATTTTCGAGACTCAATCCTCCGAGGTTTTGTAAATCGCAAAAAAATGCAAGTAGAATCTGGTTCATGTCCAGAAATAATGGATGAATTCGAATGCATCAAAGCCATTTGTATTGCCATAAATCAACTCACTGGTTTACAGTTATGTGCATGTGTTAGTCAGTGTAGGGGTAATTGTGCTTTTAACAAAGTATTTCCTACTGCAACAAGCACCTTTCTGATAATTGATATATAAAAAAAGCATTATTGAAGTTTTCTGAATTGGTAACCTAACTGTCCACTTGCCAAGATTTCAGTATTCTAGTTCACAAATTGTTATATGACAGCTTGTTTAGCTTAAGAGATCTGAAACAATAAGCATTATAAATTTATATGACATATGGATATATATGTATTGTAATGTTGCTTGTCAATGTTTAAAGCTACCAGTGTCAGTGTTTGAAGCATGACTTTTAAACATGTATTATTTTGGCCAGCAACTTATTTCTCTCAGGCTTATTCAGTAAAAGCCATTTTGGCAGAAAAGTTTACATAGTATTTTGCCCCTAAAGAGTGGAGGGTAAGTGAAACTTTGACTTAAAGGAATTAATAATCGCTTGGAAACAAATCATTATTAAGATACCTCATATTATTCTTGTGGGGAAATGCCTGAAAATGTATAAGTTCAGTTTTCATATCTACAAAACATTTTGTTATGTCACATGTACAATAAAAGAGATAAAAATTAAACCTGTTTTGCCTTGTTCTTAAGCTGATTTTTGTGGGTCTTGAACTGTCAAAGATGTGTTGTCTTAAAATTTTTTGGGTTTTTGTACACACCGCTATGTATGAACAACTGATCTGAAGAGAAAAAGAAAAATTGACCCAAATCTTCATTTGTATTAAAATAGCAAAGATATTGCCTCTAGCCTTTGAAGTTATATAAATTACAGAAGACCACACCTAAACCGAAAACAGTTGAACCGAAAAAATGGCCAAACCAAAAAGAAATTAAAGAGCTTTCCATTTTTCCTTTTATTCTTTCTTATTAAACATGCTGTAAACCAAAAAATTGGCTGTCTTTCTATTGCTAAAGTGAAATAAAAACTACCGGGAAAGCCCAGTCACTGTCCAACACATAAAAAAAACATTTTTTTTTACACACCTTGCCCTTGCCTTTCTTTCTTGCATTACTCCACGCAAACCCAATACTGTTACCGGCACCTCACACTACAGCTTACCAGCCCAATGTCTGGCTAGATTTAGGTCCACTGCACACACACACCCTTCCCTGCTCTTCCACCACACAGTCACTAAGCGAGACCTCCCTATATGTCTAGGTTCTATCAGTGCAAAGCTAAGCAAAAACTTGCATCACAGCCGGTAATAAAGCCACCTCTCTTGAGAACTTCAGTACCGGAAAACTTGGGCAATGATTAAATTGTAGAGAGAAGTAGAAGATTTCAGATCTGGAAAACTTAAATAGGCGATGATGGAATTGTGAAAGCTCTATTATCCTAGATCAGTTACAGGCGCAAGAATCTCTTAACTGAAAGGTAAAGAGAAGGAGATAGAGAGAGGATAAAAAAGAAAGAAAGATGCGTGGCACGTGGATAGGCGTGTGCATTCACATTGTGTTGTGACGATGGGTGGGATTGGTTTAACTTAATAATTCAGGAGCTGTTTACTCTCCTTTATTAATCTTATTTATTTAATGCGCTATGCTTGAACCAAAATGTGTTTAACCATATTAGAAATCATATTCCCTAGAATTTCGGTTTAAACGTGTTCCATTGCATATATTACTGTTCAAAAATGTCTCTAGACCCAGATAGGAATCCTTCACATAGCTTTAACTGGCAGGATATACAGTAAGCAAAATCCTTAAGGTATATATTATATATATGAATTAATCATTAATTCATACACCTTGAGGATAGAATCCATGCACTGTTAGTATCACATTAATTTTAATATGATAGCATACTGAACAGTGCATTGATTCTATCTTTGCTAATAAAAAAATGTTTTTCTTTACTATGTGATTGCCCATTTCAAGAGCACACACTTATGCCTATGTCTCAGTTATGTTTTCTTTTTTTTACTTTATTCATTGAGCTTTAGCAAATCAGTGCAACGCATTATGTAGGCTCCATAGGCACTGATGATTTTCTCATGCTGGACGTAAGATAAAAATCTGCAGACACTAATTCTGCCAAGCAAAACTTTTCATAATGTCAGTTTATTTATGTATCTGCATAGTTTCTTTGTCCCAACTTGCACTTTAATGAGAAGGATTCAGTGTTTGACCTATTAATTATCTTTATGTTTAATTCAATCAGTGCAAAGTGATCCTTGATTTTCATTACACTTTGTTCTAAATCCATGATAGAATATAAAGGGAAAATGTCAGTAATAAATTATAATGGTTTGGAATTTGATTATGCTTGGACCCACATTATCAGCATATCATTGTTACTTATAAGTACTATCTCTGCCATAGACAAATGAAAAGCAGTATTGTTCATAGACTTAACACTGACAATAATGCTCTCTTCATTTGGCTATGGCAGATCTGTTTCCTCCTCTTCCCATGTGTTCATTTGACACTAAAACATACTAGTTTATTACTACCTGCCACTCCCTCATTACCATTTCTCAGATTTTTTTTTCCATTAATTTGACGATTTAAAAGCTTTCTTTTCAGCTTGTCCCTCTTCTTTATCCTACTTTGCTTCTTTTCCCTTCCTCTGAGTCTAGGTGATCCTCTATCTTTTTTTCCTTTTTTTTTTTTTGTGTCTTGGTTCATCAATGCCAATTTTTTAAGGTCCCTTTTCCCTTTCTTTTACTTTAGCTTCACGAATTCATCCTCCCTTTGATTGAATGCTAGGTAAATGCATTTATTTTAAAAGGCAAGCATTATTGGGGTGAAACCTGTCTAAATAAGATTCACCTTGGACTTTGTAGTTTTATAATTTGGGTGGAAGTTTTTCTAGACTAAGAAGTTTTTACTTAAAGATATTATAAATAATTTCTCTCTACTTTGTGCTCTGATTTTAAAAGTAAAGAATGGCATAGTAATGGTTATAAAGTGAAATGAAATTAAGACAAAAATTGTACAACTGCAAGCTTCTACGCACTTACGAGAAGTCCTGGCCTAGCCTGGCTTATTTTGAAGGAATCTACCCAAATAATGGACGAGCTGGACCTAATATTTTCAGATAAAAGGTTTTTTTAAAGAAAAGGAAGTTTTACTTTAGTTAAATTCTTTATATTTATCTTGTCTAATTTTTGAAAATACGTTTCGCAGATTCGTTCTCTTTTTTTTTTTTAATTATACTATAGGATAGTAGAGTTGCAATGGTTATGAATCGAAACAAAATTGCATAGACTCGTAAAAATCTTGCGCCCAAATAGGAAAAGGGCCTGAGGCTGCTTTAACTTGGATGAAATCCACTTCAATTATCAGTCCTTTTTTTTTAAACACAACTCCAATCTTCCTGTGAAGAAAGTATATTTTACTATGAATAAAAGTTAATAGGTATCAGGTGTTGAAAATAAACAGTCATTCAGTCATTGGTCATTTTTAAGGGAACTTTATTTGTTTTGATACAAAATATGAGAAAAAAAGATGCATTTTGTATTAACTAGGCGAAATAGAAGGTTTGGGATATGGCTATGAGGCGGGGGAAATTTGCCACTTGTCTACCAATATCAATGCTTTTATTGCTAAGATTATATTATCATTATAAAATGATCCAACCAAACACATGAATGACTCTAAGAGTCAAACTATATAAAAACTGAAATTTTTAATTACATTATATTGCTAAGAGAGAAGACAAAAAACGGCAATTTTTTATTATATCCCAAATGCCATGCTGTCTACTTAGTCTTGCAGTTCAAGGTTTTTAGACTTATGAAAAATCTTTTTATCACAAGTTAATGTTTGTGATTACTTCCAATAAACAAAAAAATAAAATAATGCTCAAATCGTATTGTGAAATGTTACTTTATTACAAACTGATTGATCTTATAGACATACTCTTTGTAAAATTGTTACCAAAACACTAATATTTTAAATGTCACACACACAAAAAAAGAAAAAAACAAGCTTTACCCAGCAAAGTATTATGACAAACATATCCAGAACTTAATAGTTGAATTTAAAGATAGGGTGGCAAATTTCCCCTACAAGGATGTGGGTACAAAAGATGTGGTTGAAAGAATGCCAAATGAGATACACCTACATGGCCCCTGATCAGTCTCACTATTACTACTTTGTCATTTTGTTCCATTGCAGAGTGGAAAAACAAGAAGGGATAGATTACGAATTGTATTCAATGTAAAATACCCAAACTTTATCATACCCTACAAATTAGACGATTTAGAATTAGTTATCGATAAATTACAAGAAAATCAATGGTCTACAATCACAGCAAACATGTCAAAAAAAAAAGTTAATAAAATTAAAAACAAAATCTCACTAATTAAAAATAAAAATGTGAACAAAAATCTAAAAAATAGCAGAACAGATTCTCTCTGGCCAGACTGGATATACAAGCAAAATAAGAAAATATAAATTATAATTGAATATGAAATTACTCCAAGGGATAATCAATAAATTATATAAGCAAAACATTTTTTAAAAGGATAAAAGGACTAGGTACTTAGAGAAAAAAAAAATTGAAGATCTGTACTGATGAAAGCTGAATGAAGTTTCATGATTTATTCTAATCCACAGGATATGGTGTATAAACCTTTCTCTTGAGTGACATTTTTTTTCTTTTAACAGAAATTCACCACTATGAAAGTGAAGTTTATTATCACAAATTTTCTATGTGCATTTGTTGGCACACACTCTATTCAGCTCTATTGTCTCTCCAGTTTCCATTTTCACCACTGAAACTGGCAAAGCTGATGGAAAGGCGTTTAAAAAGTCCAGCACTGGTGATTTAAATGCATATAACTAAATGGTGGCTTGCACCGCAATGTGTGGGAAAATGTTGACCTATTTCTGGACAGTAATAAATTCAAACATTCTAGCTAATAGCATTATAACTAAAAGGTCATGTTCGTCATGGCTCTCGCATTTAGAGTACAGAGCTCAGAACAAAATGAATAATCTATCATACATATTGCATAAGTCTTTTAATATTATATATATTGTTTTTAATTATCAAAAAAAATTTTTTTATACAAAAGTAAGAATTCATACATTCAAACATACTCTTTTTTTTTTTCAATACACTTGCTCATCTATACCAAAACTGATACTTGTGAATTGAAAATGAATTGACACACAAAATTCATACATCCATACATATTTATTAATATTTTATTTAACAGCTGCACATTATACGAGTTAACATGAACAATAACATAACTATTGGCATAAATGCAAAAAATGGATAAGAGGATATAGGTGTTTAAAATTGAAATTATATATCATACTATTAATTCATTTTCACATTTATTGTTACATTTGATTTTGGGTACTTATGTTTTCTCGCACATTATCAAGCACACTTCAAAATGGGAATAAGAACAATGTTGAAAAGATCGAGTTTTGATTAACGCCTAAATTTCCAATTGTCCTTACTATGATGAGATATTTATATTTATAATTTAAAAAAAGGAATATGAAGTTTTTGATGCTTTAATAGATTCTCTTTAAACTGAAAATGAATAAATCAAGAAGAATATTAGGGCTAGAGAGCTATTTAGATGATTGCCTAATCAATGCCATTAAACTGGAAATCTACTAAAAAAAAGCAAACTAAAAGCTATGGTTTAAAAGGAATCCACTATGTACTGAGGATCACAGTTTCCTTATATATATATATATAAACACATATATATCAGCAATATAAATGTAGTAACAGCTCGCAATTTTTATGCTACATGTAAATCTTAATCATCCTGTAACTCAGATGAACTTTTTGAGTCCAGCCTTGTTTCATGGCGCTGCAGCTCATGTACATACACTTTTGTTTTTTGAATTACAAACCATTACAAATTGCAGCTGTTCAAAGAAATATTTTTCTGGGTAATGTGATAACGTAACAAGAGAGAAAATTCTGTGTATACATTAATATATTACCTGGACTTCAGATAGAGCATTTTCGAAAGTACTTAAGATGTGTTCTCTACGAAGTAAACTTATTGCAAAATAACACAGTAGTCTACATTTCAATATCATAATTTTTTTATGAGAGCCAAAGAGCCATACTAGTATGTTTACACAAGGTACTGTAAGATGATCCCAGGCTTGTGTTATGCCAAAGGGCCATTGGCAAGCTCAAACTCAAAACCACTACCCAAGGGTCCCTGCAGATTTCAGGTTAAGCTTGCTAGCTACTGTGCCAACAACACTCCTAAACAATGCGCAGCTCTATGTGAACCCAAAATAAAATTAATTACATTCTGTAATAATCTAAGTCATGTCAGATTAATCATCTGTGCATGCTAGCAGAAGCCATGATTTTCAAATATCAAAGCACAATTAAAAAAAAATTTTTTTTTTACACCTTTTCAAAAGCTGATCACACAACTGATTATAGCTCTCATACATTGTTCATATCAGATGTCAAAACCAAGGATGGAAATTTTAAAAATTGCCTATGAAAAGAGTTGCAGGAATGGTTATGAAATCACGCAGAAATATCTTAAGTTATGGCCCGGTGCAACCTAAGTTTTTTGTGCCTTTGATGTTCTTGTTCTGCATACATGTACTCCTCTTACAGCCCTGCTCTTAAATTTACACACAAGGGAAAAACGTATGGGACAATGACTCACAGCCTGCCAAGTTGCTCCTTTTCACTTTGTTTTGTTGCAGAAGCTTATAAGTAATAAGAAAATTCAATAAATTTAATCTGTAAAAAGCTCCGATCATAAATTTTTAAATTTAAGTGAAGATAAAGTGATTCTAACCTGCAGAAGATACATGGCAGAACTGCTAACTTGAAAATTTGAACTACAGCAACCTTCGTTTCAGCAATTCACAGAGCATGTGAGAAGCAGAAAACATTAACCAACACAAAAAAAGAAACCTGGTTATTTTTAATGAAGAAATATAAAGTAAACAACTTTTAAGGTTTACAGTAATGTGCAAAATCATTCATAGAGCACTGGCCAGGTAATGTGAGAAAACTTAAGCCAAACTGATTACTTTTTACTATGGATGATTTCAGTACTTCAGTAATATGTTACTGTAAAAGAAGGGGTTGGCAGCTTCATTATGACCCTGCATGCTCCTTGTGCTGATGAGAAGACTACTGGACTAGGTATAAGCTGCAAGAATGATTTGTTCTGGTGGTTTTTTTCAATATATGGGATGTTTTTAGTGGTCCACACATAAGTGTATACTGAGCTTTTATAATAATTTTTTTTCTATGACAAAATTAAAAAATATATATAAATAAATAAGTAAATAAAAAAAAAACTTGATCCTGGTTGAAAAATGAGCATTTGAGAAGAGAATGAATGGAGAAGAGAATGAATGCCGAAGATCACACTGGGAAGCAGGTTTGACATCTTGTCATCTGGCAGGACCACAACTTTTGGACAACCAATCAGCCCAGTCATCACCTTGAAGCTTTCAGGGATCGGTTGTCTTGCTGGACAGAGTTCAGTGGACTGCTCACATCCAAAGATCTGCACAAGAAAACATGTTTCAATTTGTCATACACATTTTTTGACAATTTGAAAAGTACAGATGAAATTTTATTCAAACAAAGATCAGTAGCACAAACATACAACTACCCAACTATTATTTCTCCATAAAAAACAACTCTTCCCAATTTTAATTTTGGATTTCATAACATAACTTTCTGAAACTTTGACCCTCATTCTGTATTGCCTTAAAAATGTTTTCTTTATAAATAAAAGAAAGGTAAGAAAAGCCAAACTACATGTCGAGACAAAAATGTTAAATCATTCTGTTTTATTTTACTTTGATAGGAACAATTTAAAAATGGGAAAAAAAATAAATTGTATCCCATTCCTAGCTCTGATAAGGCCTGAAATAGAATCTTGTAGAACCCTCTTGGACCAGATAAGCAATATTAATTTTAGCTGTAGCAATTACATATTTTAATAAATAGCATGAGGAACCAAAAATTGAGTAAATCTGAAGCATCAATTTCATTACTTGAGTTATCAGATGAGCACTTTACTTTATGTGTATTTCACCTTAACCAAGTTTCACAAAATTGATATAAATGCTTAAAAAAAAATACCTAGTCAACTTGATCCTATTGTTAACATCATGGGTTTTTTTTTTCCTTTCTTAATGACACCCTTTTTTTTTTCTTTTTTTAAAATTTTTATTATTTTTTTTTTTATACGTGTATGAATGTAAATATCAAATAAGGCCATCCAAAAATTGTTATAACAGTTTTTAAGGTTTGCTTAACACAAGGGTAAATGTATCGCCACTGCCAAAGCCCCTCAGGCCATTCTATGTCTCACCTTGTAGTGAGCTTCCCCAGGACAGCTTGGAAACTCTGTGAGATGATATCAGCTGACCTGTCAATTTCCTCGTGAGTCAGCTCACAGTTCACAGACAAACGAATACTGGGAGACAAAGAAGGATGCAAAACAAAGGCATTTATTCAGTGATTTAAGCATTGTACCCATTTGCAACGATAATACTCATAAAGTATTTTTTCGTAAATTTTAATCTTTCGTTTCAATTCCTTTTAGCAACTGGTAAATAATGGCCTCTTGAGAAAAAATCAACAAATAGACACCCTGAGATCACCAATAAATGGCAGACTGGGGATACCTACACAACAGTCAATTAATTAACCAAGATAAAGGGCTTTGAAAGACAATATTATATTTGTCAAACACCAAACACTCATTTTATAAACATTACCAATGATTGGCCAGAATAAAATTTACATAACCAAAACTTTTTTTCATTAAAATTGTAAGGTACTATTTTAGAAAATTGCCAACAAAAAGTGCTTTAAGCAAGCAATTTTTCAGTGGTTCAGAGAAATAATTTTGTAGTATCTTTTCAGGATTTCATATTTTCAGACCATATGTAAGTGTAACCTCTGCCCATCACATTGAGCATACCCTGGTAATATATCCCCAGTGCTAATATCACTCAAGAAAAAAAAAGTTTATTATATTCATTCCCTAAATGAAAATAATCTCTACTACACTATCAAAATTTTGAAGAAAAAAAAAGGAAAACCCTAAAACTTACAGCTATGCTTCCTTTTGAACTGACAAGTGACAAAGACTTATATCTTCAGTGGCACATGCAATATACAATCTTTTGCTTCAAAATGTTAAATTTTACAAATTTTCACAGCAAAAAGCAACAAACGGGAACAGAGAAACTGGAATTGAATACTGTACACCACCTTTTTAATAATCAAGCTACTCACCTTGGGTCTTTTGGCAAATGCTCCTCAGGTTCTAAGTAACGTGACACAGTCAAAGCAACACCATCATTCATAGCCTTAAGAGAACAAAAAATTTTAAAAAGAAAAAAACATAACAGGCATACAGATTTATTCAAGTAGACAGAATCTATTCTCTAAAAGAAAGTGTATTACACAAAACCCAAATAATGCAAAATGAAAAGATAAAAAATTACACTTAAGATTTTTTTCAGGGTTACTGGTTCGGGGCAAATACACAAAGTTAGGATCCAAGGATGTAAAGACACATTGCAAATGACTCTGAATTTTTATCTTTACCATAAACTCTCAAATCAGGTTGCAAAAAAAGCAAGATTTTGGTTTGTGTCACAAAGCATGTTTACTATTTAGTTATTAAAGGCTTGCTGGGCCGAGTGCTTGTAGTAGTTTAAAAAAAACAAAAAAACAACAGATTTCAGGGCAAGCTCTGTAACCACAAAGGCACCAAGGCAAAAATCAATATCATCCAAATCTGAATAACTGTAAAGAATAATTTTAACATTTAAAAATCTAGTCTCAATCGGAAATATGGGTATCTATTTGCTTATTTCGTGAGTGATTTTTGCCTACATAACTGTTTTTTCCTAGATTTCAATCATTACAACACCTCACCTTTCATGTATCTCTGTGCAATATTCATAAATACTCTTCGACATGTAAGAGCTCCAATAAATTTCAAAAGTTTATAATTTCTGTACAGTAAATCTAGTGTTCCTCCAACAGCAGTGATCAGTAAGCTTAATTCCTTATTTACTTTCCTCATCTGCATGCCATGCCTGCATTAATTTGGACAGCTTCTCCACAATTTTGTCTTAAGGAAAAATTATTTATGCATCCTAGATTTGAACCACAGTTGTATTATTACAAAGGCAGACACTGTTTCCACTGAGCTACTTGAGTTCCATCCATAAACAGGGCCTCCTCTACTCACATTGTCCACAACCATCTCCAAGGTGCGCACGTCCAGGCCTGGGTCTCCTGCAGGCTCGGCCAGCATCAAGTGCTTGATGGGACTGATTGGATCACCGATTACTTTCACACCTGGCATGCTATGAAATCAATATGAAAAGGGGAAACACGGATTATGAATAAAGCCTGAAAACAAACTTTGAAAGTCAATTATGTTGAGTTGGAAAATAAATTTGAATGGACAAATTATAACACTCAGTGAAGCATTTTACAAAATTTGAGACAATTGTAAATTAAGCAAATAGTATTTTATTATATGAAGCTCAAGCTTAAAACAAGATCATCAACAACGGAAAATAAAAGTCATAACAATATCAATATAATGATGTGCTACTAATGTTTTTTATCACACAAAAATCAACCTGCCTTTCATATTCAGTAAAAACTAATAATACATTTATACAATTTGCGGCATAAATCTTAAATCAAACTGAAAAGCAACAATAATGAAGTTTCACCACCTACTTCATCAATTTTTGGTGAAATCTCTCACAGTTTTCTCTCAGATCAACAAGAATTCCTGAAAGATTTAAAGAAAGAAGAGAATACATAATTTATTGATTATTGACCCTGCTGGACAAAACTAATACGAAAAAATTGATTTTAAAAAAAGTTCTGCTTTCATTATGAACACTTTTACATAATGTGACATTTATCGACCAGTAGATCTATAAAGATCACTTATATATGTATGTAGTGTGACGCCAATGGTGTCATGTCTCCTGGTCTCTCAATTTCAACTTTCATAGTTTGATGCAAAAATATTTCATATTTTTTTCTTTCATTACCAAAAACTACCACATTTTTCAACAGTAGGCTAAGAAGAATAGATCTTGAGGTGTTTTTCCCTATATGACTGTCTTATAGTAAAGTGTTTCAATATTAACCTTAACATTTGTACCTTGGGGGTATAATTAATGTCGAATTAGATTTCAAAATAAGGCTTAAGTGAAAAAAGTAGGTCTATATCTCTTTTATTTTGTGGCAAGCAAATATAAAAGTGTTGGTGATTTATCAATTAAAAAAAGATCAATTCATCATACTTATGTTCCTTGTATAGAAGTTATTTCATTAATTTATAGAACAATAAGGTATCTACAACTGATACTTTTTGTTAAGGAAAATTTTTTGTGGCTATTACATTCATGAACTTTAGATTTACGTGATAAGTTTAATCTTTTTCAGAAATTAAATCTTTCAGTCATAACAATGATCTCAAGTGACCTACTTTGGCAACCCCTCATTAGTGTTCACAAGAAAAGGCAAGTGAGCTTTAAGAGTATTGTAATTCAGCTTTGAAAAAAAGCATAAATCTGCATTAGCTATTTAAACACGGCCACAAAACAGAGGAAACACTCACTTGGTTTGCTTTCAAGCATTTTCAAAGCTTGCAGAGCGGCAGAAGCCAGCATGGGAGGCTGAGAGGCGGAGAAACAATAGCCCAACCCTGAGAGTCTCTGCAACAATGGAAACAGAAAGAAAAAAATATTCCTTTCTATATGAAGAAACTTTATTACAGTGAGTTTTAGATTTCTCATTCAATTTAGACTAGAGTATGTGAAACATAAAAAGTGCCAGTCTAGAGCATACACTGCAAAAGATTTCTGACACATGAAACACAAAATTTTACAATGAAAAATATACTTTACAAAAGATCTCTAAATCTATGTAAGCTACATGAAAAATAAAAAGTGATACTCGAAAACAATCATTGCTTAAAAATAATGTGTAGGCCTAAATTGAAGTTCGATAACTTGTTTTGTGGGTTTTTTTAATAGTCAGACGCTTAAGCCTAACATCACTTTCAACTGAATATCCATTAGATGATTGCAGTACTTCTGACATCCATTTCATGGATTGCTATACAATAGTTATTTTGGGGAAAAGGTTTCCATTTCTTTCTTCCCAGGGCAATAATTTTAGAATATTTTTGGTTTAGGCTACTGTCCATATTGTTGAATAAACTTTCTGCACCAGATTTCCTGGCCAGGACCTATTACTTGTCAGCAATGGTGTCTCAGAAACTCGCCTACCATCCTAAACTAACTTGGTACTCGACCTTACCCAAGGGTGTACTAAAGGTCAGTAGAGGAAAGGGAAGCTCATAAATTTTCTCCTATGGCATGGCATAAGTCAAAACACTGCCGATTAAGTAAAAGAGGAAAGTGCTAGAACAAAATTAAAAAAGCTTATTCAATATCAATGGCAAGTATATCAAACCTCGGAAGTCCCTCTTCGCAAAACAATTATTTCATAGATTTGATATGCCAGTCATTGATAAGCAATTTCTAAGGCAAACCAATGCAGCCATACAGAATCTTAGCAATATTAAATTCTTGCTTCCAACCTGATGGTCTATGATGAATTTTTTCCCACAGCAAAACCCGCCAGTGGAAGCAATAGCCGTTTCCAGTGAGGCTGCAATAAGATCAATATGATCCGGTGAGATCTCGAAGTGTTCTGTAACTCCACGGCCTGTTTGCCCCAATACACCAAATGACATAGCTTCTTCCAAAAAAATTCGCACTTTATACTTCCACTTCAGCTCAACCTAAAGGAGAAAATATCAAACAAACAAACAACCATAACAAAAAAAGAGATTAGAAACTAGTACATCTTTTTCATATTTTCAAAAGGAAAATCAGATATAAACATGTATATAAACAGCCTTATTGTATCATTGAGCAATCTTCAAATGGATTTTTAATTACAAAATGCCTTACATCTCCCTAATGTATTGAACAATTGTTACTCATGGGAAACTCAACCAGTATCTGAAGCATAAAAGTATCAACCTTTTTTTTTGAATATCTAGAACAATCAATAATAGATTTGAGAAGGATTTTTTTTTTTTTTAATTTTATTTTCATGATATACATCCACTTTTCCTTTTTTTTTCTGAATGCAATAAGTGAAAAAAAAGTGGATACTTATCTGCAATTATTATAATATCAGTTTACTCTTTCATTAAACCCACATGAGTAATCAAAATATGACTCTACGAGACAATTCGATCGATTATAAAAGATGGCATAGGCAGAGCTAGAAAAAAAAAAGAGAAGGAGAAGAAGATAAGTATGTTCAAAGAATAACCTTTACAAGTCAGCTTGACTTATGTCTTCTCACCAAAAGACTCAACACACTCAAACAGCAAATATCACTCTAATCTTTTTACTTTCCAAGTCAGGTGAGATCTATCACATGAACATGAACTATCTTTTACCAATTATACATACCGCCTATTATCCATAAATCTCAATTTTGCTCCACATGAATATATCAAGACTAGAATCTTACCAGTTTGGGAAGAGGGCAAATGTCTCCAGAGTTGAGATATAATCCCTCCACAACAATGAAACGTCTTGTCACTTTGGCTTTTTTAGGATTCTGGTTTATAAAAAAAAAAAGATCAAAAACAAAAAATATTTGTCAGTTTTGTTTCATTTAAAGTGTCAAAATATTCTTCATAGACTAGAGTAGCATTTTGATCATTATAAAGCAAGGAGATCATTTTAGGGCACATAAAAACCCAAATACTTTATGCATTATGATCTCTGATAGTTAAAACATTTTTTACTTCCAATAATAAATTAGTTCACTGTTTATTTAAGTTGCCAAATTAAAAACTTGTCCTTTTCTTAACTCACTTGCGACGCGGCCTGCACCTGTTGCAGGCAACCCAAAAATTCCCTGTGGAGGGTGCCCGCAACCCTTGCGGTTTTTACTTTTACCGCTCTATAACAGTACCTATAATAACCGCACAAACAACTCGCCACCTATATATTACCGTTCATGAACTATTTCTTCGTCGGTATTCCAAATCGCATTTTTATCATTGCAGAACTCGTTTTTTTATAAAATAATTTAGAACGCGTGTTGCAGAACCAAAAGTCAGTCCAGAATTAGTGAAATCTGAGAGGTAAATGGAGATCTGGATCTAGACCTAATGCGATTATGGTCTTGAATAGACATAGTCTGATTGGTTTTTTTAAAGGCAGACAGATCTAGGGAAGAATTTTCTGATAATGATGTAGAGTTTTTGCCAGTAGAAAGTCACAATGATTCCAATGATGACCTAGATCTAGATCTAGATATAGTGTAGATCTAAGAAATGCTCAGAGTAGTAGATCTAGGAGCACTAAATCAAGACCCAAACGAAAAAACGAGCACAACCAGATGATTTGCAGTCTACATATCTAGATCTAAATAAAATCCATTGAAGTCAAAAGCATCTCTCCTTATTTTTGTGTGTTCTTACCTGTTTGCTGCATCTTTCGTTGGCTTCAAAAAATTTTCCGAAATTTCAAATTTTTACCCTCTTTGTAAAAAACATATAAAATAAACATATCAAGGTAGCTGAATAAAAAGTGCTGCAAATAACAGGTCTAAAGATAAATTTTATGTTTCCAAAGTTTTAGAGTGTCTGCTGTATTACTTTTTTTTTTTTTACAATTTTTTAAAAAAGGCCAAAAAACCTCAGTCAAGAGGGAATAGCAAGAGGAAAAGGGGTCAGTCGCAAGTGAGTTAACAGGTATATTCAATAGCAGAAACAATACTGATGAATAACAATTAAAAAAAAGAAAATTTTGAAATGGCAAATTACAAATTTGATGGCTCTGCTACTTGCATCCACCTGTAATCTTAAACTGCATTTGTTTAGATGTTTATCGTGTGAGCAGTGAGTTAAAATCTGAATCTAAGAGCATCACAGATACTTGTCTCCATCCAGAAGAAAGAATACATCTTGCCTCACCATCCTATCACTTTTTCTCAGCACTCATTCAAGGAAAGCAGTGTTAGAAACAACATTGCTTTGTCAAACTTTATTCAAATGCATTGACAGTAAACTAGTATTTATTATTCCTTTACTCGTTTTAATATAATCTTCTTGATTATTTCTTTTCTTTTTTTTTTTGTTTTGCTCTATTATTTACTCATCTTGTGATTTTCTTTATTTCCCTCTCTAAGACGCTGGTGTCTTGCATTATTTAATATAAAAACATGTAGAGCATCTCCTCAAACCTTTTTATCAAGTTTCTCTTGCTCAATTAGCAATGACTCAAGATGCTCCATGTCATTGTGTCTGAACCAACGGATGTGACTTCGAGAGGCTGTTAGTCCTTTCTGCACAGCAAAACCAACATTTTCATCCCTGGAAAATTTATTTTGTAAGAAAAAAAAACAGTCAAATAGGAATTTTTAAGGCTGACATCATAGCTGCTGAACAAAGAAAGCAGAGAATCACTTCTTGTCTTTAAGTTTAAGTTAGCAAAATGCTCAATTATATAATTTTATTCTAGTGCTGACTATAAAAATACCACCAACTTAACCGCTGTTTCACCAAAAATCCTGAAATTTGCATGACTCAGTAGACAAAATAAAAAAGAATGACACAACCATTTCATTTTAAATGCAATAAGAGTTTAAACAATTATGTGTTGTAAAACAGAAAGCAAGTGTTAAAATGAGACAGGGTTATAATTTTTCAGTGCACAAATATTTTCATCATCTATTTGAGAACACTTTTGTATTGCATAAAATAAGTTACAAATCAAATGACAATATTTATTCATACAGTGCAAATTGTTCAATCTAAAATTCACATTAATCCTCAATTCTTCTCTCCTTTTTTTTTTTAATGTTTAGCTTCTTCTTCCCACCAACTAACTACGAGACTTAAAATACTATTATACAATATATTAAGAAAATATGGAATCAAAAAGAGATTGTCAATAATTTTATGTAAAAAAGGGTTGAAACTAAAACAAAAATGATAATGAACAACATACGCATAAATTATGTCTCCTCTTTTGGAATATGCTGGTATGGCACTAGCAATCGTAGCAAAACCATAGGAATAGAGTATGGCCTCTTCGCAGTTCATGAACTTTGCAAGATCATCCTCTAGATGCAAGTGTACATCTGAAAGACAGGAAAGAGAGGCACATGGTGATAAAAAACTAACTAATTTTAAAATTGTATTAAACAAAATTTATAAAGTATTTGATTTTGAACAGTACAAATCAGAAGGAAAAAAAAACCATGAATCAGCTACTTCCTATTACTTTACCGAACCTTCGTTGGCCAAAACATAAGTTTTTACTATACATAATTACATTTAAAAGGAAATCTTAAAATAACAAAGTGCCTAGTGCAATAAAATTTTAACCACTTTATGAGATAGCAAGTGTTTGATTAGTTGAAGAAAAAAAGCAAAAGCTCTTTCTTAGTTCTCAAAAATACCCATTGTTCCATAAAATCCTCTAGGGCCACAAGATCCCACTCCATAGACTTTCAAAGCTTTCAATGCCTCATCCTGGTGAAAAAAGAAAAAAAAAACTTAAACTGATTTGAAATTGTCTTTGAAGCTTGTAAGGCGTTCAAGTACATTACTTTGAAGCAGTAACTTTCTGAAAATATAAAATATGTGCATAGATAAGATATGTATCATTTTTTTAATCATTTCACCGTTTAAAATTAACAATAAGAAAAAAATGAATAAATAAAGAAGAGAAAAAAAAACAATTTAAACATTTACGGAGGAGTGATGATGCCATCTTGAACTTATTTGAGACAATAAGTCTTTAAGGCCATTCTTGAAGCTTATTGTCATCGTGGCCCATAATGGTAAGACGCATTTCCCATACACTTTTTCACCAAGACCCTTTGAAATTTTTTCTAGAAAGATTTTTAAATCAGTTTCAAACACAAAAAGAATAAAGATCCTATCAAACTGGTCATGATGAGCAAACCTTGATCGAGTCTAAAAACAGAATATTCAACACGATGCCATAAAAAAAGCATCATATCTACAGATCTATGGCTTTTTTTTTTACCTTTTTACAAAATAAAATATTTCAAGTTTTCAAGGAAATGATCAACTTTTATATATTTATAATTCTCTAGCATGTAACTTCAAAACCGACAAAAATACCTCAATCTCCTTTTTCCCAACCATTGACAGAAAGTTGAAGGAGGCAAGGTTAATGCAAGACTTGCCATTCACTGTCACGTATTTACCATTTTGTCTGAAACCAAAACAATTTTTTGTATGATTTTTAATTTAATAAAATGACGATTCATGCAAGTAAATAGAACTTTAAAAAATTTTTACAAAAGGATTTATAAGATATCTGAAATTAAAATAAAACTGTGCTCTGCATTAATAAATACTTATTTCTTTCTACATTGGACTCATTGGAAGCATAGAATTTGTAACAGCAGCACTGTGGTGTACTTTTTGTTCCTATTTCTTTATGCACTGTCAGATTTTTCACAATGCTAAAGTTTACAAAATGCATCAAACAGGCGATAGCAACTAAATAAAACAAAAAACCACACAGCTCACCCCTCAATGCAGTATTTTTCCATGGATTTCAATATAGGGTGGTCATCAGGGACATCAGGGGCCAATGGTTCAGGAACCCATTCTTCAACCAGTGTCTCTTTTTCCTTTGAGGATGCAAAAGTTGAAAGAATGGAGAGAAAATATTATATTGTGGTTCTAACTGCTTTCTATCAAAATGTAATGGATTACAATCTTGAAGTTGTTTCACAAAAAAAAAAACAAAAAAAAAAAAAAAAAAAAAAAAAAAAAAAAAAGAAAAGAAAAAAAATGAAAAAAAAAAAAATGCTGTTCCCTTCAATGAACAAGAGTTTGGCATCACTCCTGTGAAGAAAAATCTTACTTCTTTATTAGACAGTAAACTAAAGGTGTTTAAATTTTGTTTTCATTCACTATCAAAGAAAAATATGAGACTAGTATAAATCAGCAGGTGAAAGTAAATCTTTTAAAAATAAACACAAAACAGATACAGCTGAATGAAAAAAAAAAGCCATGAGGAAAAATACGCAAAAAAGGTCATACAAAATCTATAGCATCACTAACACACAGAAACACAAAAGAAATGGGAGGGAAGAGTGATGGAAAGATAGAAAGAGGGAGAATGATCCTCATTTTGAGTTTGCATTAAAACATCTTACCTTGTCTGTAAGTACAGTTTTCTCTGGGCTGAAGCTTTGTGAAATGTAGATTTTAACAATAAGAAGGACCAGAGCAACTTCAAATACCATGTGATACCAGGGAGCCTGTAGAAACAATACAAGAGGGAATAATAGAAGTCTTGCAGTAGAATTAAAAAATATCAAGAATGGATGAGCCTTCACTTCTTTCTTTATAAACAAAAAGTTTTATCTTTGTCCTGTGCAATATTTGTTGGATATTATTAACACGGCGCTTCAACATCTATCATTTCACTACGTGAAATCTGGTTTCCATTTCTTCACTGTTCCCATTACCTTGATACTGGCGTTGCATGTCAGTATACCCTGCACCTCAGGTTTCTATTATTTCTTTTTTTGGCAAGCGTTTATCCATCCCCTTTGATGAAAGAATTTTATAGGAAAGCTTTATATCTAAAATCTTTAAATTTCATGGAATATGCTTTTCACAAAAATAATAATCAAGATGTGTAGTTTGAAATACTTCTTTCACAACATTAATCATCATGAATGGGACTTTATTCAAATAAAGAGACTGGCCTGGTTTAATAAAAATTTAAGAGATCAAGAGCTATCATTGAAATGCAAAGCCAAAGCAAGGGACTGGAACAGTCACAGTGTGATATATAGATAAGTTTGCCACCCTACAAACACATACACACACCATCACAATCTTGCAGCCTGCGCACAATAAACCTACTAATCACTATTCCCCTTGCCTGTGTGAGTGTTTCTCTCTGCCCCACTACTTGAATAGGAGTGGGGCTATGAAACATTCCAAAAAGCAACAAATCTCCCTCATTCTCTTTAAGAAAAAGGTGAATGAGATAATCCAGGAAGATAACCAATTACTTCTAGATCTACCCATATCTGGGCACTGGTGGAGGACTGCGGTCCCTATCAGTTTTCCTCCTAAAGTGGATGGCCATTTCGATTATTTACCGCCGATGGATGTACAAACTACTGCTACTTCGATATGTTTTTTTATGATGTTTTTTAAACGGCTGGCTCTATTTCTATGGAAATTAGAAAAAAAAAATATTCTCATACCTTCAGCTACAAACGAAATGAAGAGGCAACATTTTAGATCTAGATATTAAATCTAGATCTAGACACTGATAACACTTGTTGCCCTCCCACTGACGTCAAATAATCGAAATGGCCGACTTCCTCAGGTAGACAAAGTAGGGACCATAGTGCTCCACCAGTGCCCACATCTGCTACCAATGAAATAAAAAGGCCTGTCCACGGGTAATCCCAGGTGGATATGCCTATTGATAGTTTTAAATGTAATATGTGTACTTACGCCTAAAATCTAGTCTAGATCTAGATCTAGATCTAGATCTAGGTGTTTAGAACCAAAACAATGTTTTATCTGATTTTGTTCAAATGATGTTTCAGAGACTTCAAAATTGAGATTTTTGCTAATGAAGAAATTAAACTAAAATCATAACCATTCCATCATATCTTTATATTCCGATTTGTCATAGGATGATTAGGCCACACATTTAGGCCTGCCCTACTACCTGGGCCTTAATTACATAAGACGGTAAAACCGCAGTAGTCTGAGTAGTGCGGTCAGACTACATGTCGAGTTTGTGTGGATAATACCAGTGACTACTAAGATAAGAAAAAAAACTTTTAGAATCGTACAATGTTACAGGACATATTCATTTCATTATATAGCTCTAAGCGACCATTTATCGTTTGAACTTGCCTGTAGAACTCCCTGTATCAAATCATACATATCCCATGTCGCTGGTATGACTGCCATCTTGGATGTTGTTTATCGCACTAGTCTCGCAGAGAAGGAATTTCCTGATGGCCACAGCATTTCGGAAGTGTTATTCGTCTTCCACTTGCCGAGAGGTAAAATGTGCGTCGACACCCTAACATGCGCGACCTGTCTAAAGCATAAATGTGTGTGTGTGTGTGTGTGAGAGAGAGAGAGTGAGTATGTGTGGGTGTATTGCCTTCTCTTTTAAGGGCTTAACCTTCTAATATATCAGGCGTGGACCTAACGGACAGTAATGATCATGACCTCTATTCTTCACTGAGTCCGCTAAGGATTATAAGGTCTGCGTTGTTGAAATCATTAATGACGTATATACTCAGGCTGGAGACATTGTACGTCCTGGGTATAACGTTAAACTGCATCTATCGTACAATCGATGACTAAACCCATAACCCATCAATTTAACTGGATGAGGCAGTAGCGGAACCCAGTAGGATTGAAAATCAGACCTGCAAAGGGCGGAAGAAATCCTAATGGCATACATTCACAGAGTGGGGCAAGCGATTGTTTAGGTCACGGGACACACCGTACGCGTACATCGCTTTGACAAAAGGCTATGACAAAAGGTAAAAAACAAGACTTTATTTTAGAATTGATAAGTTTACTTAATGCCCCTTGGTTTTGGTTTTTTTTTTTTTTTCGTTTTTTTTTTTTTCGGACAATCAAAAAGATTATTGCGATAAAGTTTAAAAGTTGCAATTGTGTTATAAGCTTGCAATAGTCGCATACTCATGGACAGGCGAAATGCTTTGATATAAATCTTACTACTTGATCAAGACCAGCGTGCATGAAGTAAAAAGAAGAAAAAAAACAACTATAAAATTATCTGTATAGGTCTATAACATTAAGTTCAACTTGATTTGCATATAGCTCAAAATTTACGTTAACATTGGGTCAAAACCTATATTAGTAGCCTATATTTATTCAGGTTGGGACTGAAATGCTGCCTGAAAGGCCTGTGACGCTGTGTTTTTCAATAACTTTCAAAAAACTGTCGGGTGAATATTTAAGTCACTCTAGACTACATTTCTGGATTAACTAAGAGTTACTCTATTGTATTATTTAGATCATAAATTTAGATCTAGATCTGAATAATACAATAGGTCTAGATCTAGATATGAATAATACAATAGTCCTCAATTTTTTGCTCTCCCCCCACCATACATCCTCTTTCCCGCTCGTTTTGTTTTTTGTTTCCTAGGTTGATATCATGAATCTTCTTAATTCATGAAACCATGGTTTAAATTAAATCAGTTTGCAGATCTCCAACTTGTGTCTGCATAATCTCGATCTATATCTAGGCGTGCATAACGTTATCTGTGTACTGAGTTTACCGTTGGTATTAACTTTTTAATGGAAAGAACAGCGGGATTGCCAACAGCAAAATTTTTACGTTGAAGTAAAATCAAGGCCCACAATTTACATGTTGAATTGAAGGTGCTAATGTATTGCATATCTCATCTGTGAGTAAATAGTGGACATATAGTTGTTCTTTGAATAGGTTGGATTTATTTTTCGCGTTGAACGGAAACGGTGAAAGCTTATTTTGTTTTTTGTTTTGTTTTTTTTAATCTGCTAGGGAGTGGGAGCATCCAAAAGTAAAGTAGCAGGTAGTCGAACTACAGTAAAAAATTATAGATTAGTCTATAGATAGGCCCTAGGCAAATTAAACATTGCTGCCGCATGCAATGAAACGGTATGTCACGTGACCTCCCGAGTCCGGAATGGGTGCCATTAGGACAACAGCCACCCATAGACCCATACTGCTAGCTAGCAGAGAGGCCAAACACAAACCGATAGTAAACAAAAGGAAGCTTTTACTGTAATTTCCCAAGATTAATCGAGGAACAAATACATCGGTTAACAATTTTAAGGGGCTATGTAAAATATGTCCGAATCCCTTTATAGTGAAATAAGCTTGACCGATCTAGACGATACTTTTGGTTTGAAGTAAAAAGAAAAATATTCTCAGGTGTGATTATTTTACAGTATTAGATGGCAGGATTTGGTTGAGAACCTCAATGACTTTTGATTCTGCTGTTATAAAGAGTGAAAGAAAGAGCGTGTCTCTAAACGTGGAAAAAAAAACAAAAAACAGAATGCATAGTCGTCTAAAAAAAAAAATCTTTAAACCCGGGTTGTAGTCTTTTTGTCAAAGAGACAGAGCCGGATCCACAGAGGGAGGGGAGGG
>BLXT01007690.1:552386-567368 GCA_019648995.1 Plakobranchus ocellatus | reverse complement strand
GGAATGCCAAACAGGTTTAGTTCAAACTTCAAATTCAGAGTTTTAACAAACTATGTTCACAGGAAGAACATCACAGGACTATGGTCAAAGGCGGCACTGGTATGCAGAAAACACAAACAATGTTACATGCGTGAAACAATGCAAAAGTTGCGTATTTATACAGTGAGTTGTTTACTCAATGCAAAATATTGTGCTAGAGTCACATTGAAAAAAAAAAAAAGCAAGCCAAAACAAAACAAAGCAGAACCAAAACTTTGAGCAATTGTCTCAAATTGCTTGAAAAGGTATCACTATCCATCTTACCATTGCCAAATGAAATGTGGTATCATGGCAAATACACAATAGTATTATTTGGCTGCAGCAGTGCTTCACTACTCTTCAGTGACTTTATTATCTAATGACTTGTGAATAAATGATAGACAAAAGAAGTAGAGCAATCTATTATTCTTTTCTTACTTTACATTGCAGGAGATGAGAATAAGTACAAACCACAAAGGAGAAGATTCAATGACTATAAAGGAAAAAGTAAGTAATTTTAGTGTGTAAAACAGTACATACTCCTTTTAGAAATCTTTTGACTATACTTGCAAGGATTCATCAGTATCTGAGAAATAATGAATGAAACCAGTAAAGCAAATTTTACGTTATAGGAGCTGAAAATAAGTACAAACCATGAATAAGAGGAGCTATTGAAAGAAAAGGTAAGTAAATTTGGTGTATAGAAGATAGCATAGCCCCTTTTTCAGAATCTTATGACTGCACATAAAAATAAACATTTATCAGCATTAAAAAAAAAAAAACAAAAAAAACCCCCATCATTTCTTCATTCATCTTTCAATCCAAGTCTGCGATGGTCAGTAACTCCAAGAAGCAATAAGTTGGTGGAAGTACAATACAGTGTTGAAGATTAGGTGGACATCAGTCTAGCAAGCATTCAGTTGCAGACTAATAAAATGATAACCTCGATGAAGTGGAAGGTCAGTAATGACTCATTTCAGTATGTGCAGAACCTATGCCTGCTTGAGACTTCCTGTTTCTGAAGCAATGGTGATTTTTAACTTCTTTGATTCAGGATTTTTCTTTTAGTTTGATCATGTAGGTTTGCAAGTCATTTTATTTCGTTGGACCGCTACATATATTAAAAACTATTGTAATGTCATAATACATTTATGAAAAATGAGTATTTTAAAAGCTTCAATCTTCATTAGCTGAGCAAGGTCTGTTTTCTTATCTAATGCTTTTATTGTTTCTAAATTTAACTCATATTACAGAATTCGTTTTTTACTTCCCTTTTTACCTTACACGGAAGGTTTTCAAAAAACTGTGCTAAAACCTTAGAAACAGTCCTCGCAGTCGCAACACACATGACCAAAATATTGGAAATTTTTTAAGAGCCATGAAATTGCAAGATCAAAATTTAAAATGGGGTTTTGAATATTGATGCTTTGCTTCGTTTACTATGAATAAGTGTAACAAGACATAAAATCTTAGGCATTTGTAAAAATAATGAACTCCCTACAAACTGATGCAAAACAAACTACCAACTTTCAAATTATTTTAGATGTACCAAAAGACTAATGAAAGACAGTTTGAATCATTTTTTTTTAATAGTTGAGTGCATACATAGAAATAGAAAACAAAGTTACAAAAAAAATTTAAAAATTAGAGCAATTTGTAGAGGTTTTTTTTTGCAAATCTGCAACCAAAGGAATGCAAACAGAAAAAGGAATGTCTTTCACGATCACACACAGTTAAAATTTTCCCATACTGACTTTAATCAGACTCAAAACAAAAACAAGACCCTGCATCACGATCCTGTTTAATCTTGATGGTCATAAAACAAAGATAAATGCATCAACCTTTGTTTTCTTGAATTTTAAGGAGTATTCTTTTGTTACAGCAAAAAAAAAAACACTTTGTGATGACAATACACCAGAGCTGTTAGGGTTAACACATTTGCATCTATGTTCCCGCAATCATAATATAACAATCAAAACCATGAGTATAGTCGTAGAATTGTGACAACAACTACCGTAAGAATAATAATAAAAAGAGCAACAATAAAATAATAACAATAAAAGTGGAAAAAAAAAAAAAACAACTATCAAAATATTCATGATAAAACGTTTTAATGCAGCCACATCAAAAAAAGTGCATATGACATAATAATATAAATTGTGACTGCTACAATCTGGCTTCAGTATTTTGGCAAACAGAAAAGTCACACAGGTGAGCCAGTCAGGTTTTGAAAGTGTGAGACAACAAAAGTGAGCTTACAAAGGGGGAGTAAAAGGAGCTTTTCCTTTTCACACACTGTGTAAGATACAACAATTGGATTTGGTTGAATTTAAATTATAAAATTTAGGTCTTATATTAAAAAAAAAATACCCTTTTATTTTTTAACATCTACACAACCTATAACAGCAAATTTTGCAGGGTTCAAAGAAATAAAGCTGTTTATAATACTCAATATAGCATATGATCTTGTTTTGATGTATGTTTAATTTCTTCTCATTGTACCGATTATATGATGATAATTGACAAAGAAAAAATCTTTATGGCGCTTCGAAAAAAATTTTGAACACGACCTGATTAGGCTTTCTTTATAACAGTTTTTTTACAATATAAAATGTGTGATTCATACATCATAAGGAAAATTATTCATTCCATTTTTCTACGATAACAATTTTTTTATGCAGCTTTACTAAATGTGAACTCAATCATATCTAAAAAAAGAATATTGTCTGAATGAGGGATGGCTAAACTGACATTTTTTTTCACATTGGGATTGGTCACCATGTATTGGCGAATCCAACAAGCAAAATTGTAACACAATGTGGAAATGAAAAACAAACCATCAAAAAATATGGATCCAAACTCTTTATGGATCTCTATGTTTTTTCACAATATCTGGCTTCTTGTTAAAAAAAAAACAACTATTTTTTTTTCAACTGGAATCTGAATTCATGTAGGCATACCTTGAATATTTAAATAAAAATGGCCAGGCTATAACATGGTGAACTCAGGCCAGGGCATTAAGGACAGACTTGAACATGAACTTTCACAGAGAGGTGGAAGGCTTCCTCGCCATTGTATTACCAACGCCTGCATGGCTTGAATGTAAAGGTGATATATTACAGGTTAATACAAGTTTACAAAGACCAAAACTTAGTTGCCAGGTGGTTAATCTGGGCTGGCTTCACCAGTTGTCAGTCTATTGCAATGATTAATTAACTTGCTCAACTTTGAAAGCCTACGCTTATTGATTTGCATCAAATTAAGAAAGGAGGATAAAAAAAAAAAACAAAATAAAAAAAAAAACAAAAAAAAAACCCATAAACAGCACCATTTAATAAGAGAGTGAAATAATGATTGAACATACCTAGTCCGTTCTACAATAATAATTATAAAACTTTTTAATGCAGCCTGAGTGCCTGAGAAACAATAGAACATTCACTTCACAGAGCTTTAGTTCTGCACTCCCTCCATTTTATCAATATTTTGTCTTACAATATGTATATGAAATCTGATAGATGGCAAAAAAGATAATCTTTCTGTATCAAGATTGATAACATTTGTCATGAATACTGTTTGTAATAACAAGACACTACTTTTTAAATTAAGTAGCATTTGCCCTGAGCATTATACTTTTAAGATAGTACCTCTTATACAAAAATACAGGTCATTTCTAAGCGAAAAAAAAATTAATTTGATAAACTTTTCTGAAAATAAAATGATAGTTGATTCACACATGTAAAACTTATGATGAAACATAGTTTGGTTTGGTTTGGTTTTTTTTGGGTTTACATAGCTTGTCCACAATAAGATGATCTCAGGCTTTCAGATTCTCCCTTCTTCACTGTGTCACCAATGAACCCCCTCTTGAATAAAGTAAATGTCCACTATGATTAGCACATTTATTCAGACTGATTTCTTTTTTTAAAAAATGAAATACGAATCTTTTAACTTTATAAGTATTGAATGCTTGTCACAAAGTCACTATGATAAAAAATCCAATGACTTATCCATGTCAGGCTCCTGTTTGTAAAATGCATTTCTTTCACACAAAACACACAAAGAAAAGAATTTTAACATATTACAACAATGGCAGAACAAAAAGAAAAAAAAAGACCTTGACATCAAAGAAAAGATTTTTGGTCCTCTTTTTCTTTTCACCGAGAGATGAATGTAATAAGTAATGGAATTGATTAAGTCAAATTATTGTAAATGCATTAATAGGAAGTATTTATGTACAAAATTTATACAGTATAAAATATACTTTTATCAAATTAATAGCAATAATAATATTGAAGCGTTAAAAAGTAGAATGTATGAAGAATATGAAAAGTCATCTCTGTTACGAGCCAAAACACATTATGTAGGAAATTGTATATTTAGGTTGAAACATCTTATAGATCTACTTCCACCAAAATAACTTGGCTTGGTCTACTACAGTTACAAAACTAAATGAGCAAAGAAAAAATAATACAATGCATTGGAAGACGGTGCCTTATAGGAGAAAAATTGAACAAAACTAAGGGAACAAAAACAGCACTCATGGAGTCCAAACATTAGAAGCTGTAACTTTCAACTTGTCAAAAAAGTAGCATGTTTATAAAACTCAGCTTAAGCAAAAAGAAAAAAATGAATTATAAAAATAGAAGAAGAAAGTTTTCTGCGACAGACCCACAAATCTTTCTTTCTTGTGGACCTTAACTGTAACACAACAGGAATATCATTTACGATCACTGTGACAGTAATGTCTGTGAGCTTTGTATAAAAAAAAATACTACACGGCCAACAAAAACACTTTGAGTCCACAACTTCATAACAATAACTATGGTTGGTAAAATTCCTTTTGTCAAGCAGAGAAGGGTGTGGTTGTAGCTTATATAATACTGATTTAACCCTTGCACACCCTGCTGAATTCAGAGGTCCACAGACACAGTTCACCTCTGTTTGTATAATGTTCTCCTCAATGTGACATCGTAGCTCCACTTTCGGAAACAAGGGTTAACCTTTTTTATAATTATTTGAGGTTGAGATGCTGTTTTGCATGGGCTCACACAGATGCTTTCAATGTTCTTAATTATATTTTGGCTAGCTTATCTCTCCTCCGCCTTTGTATCTTGATTGAAGATGTGAAAAGTTGTAATTATTCTTGATAAAGGTAGTCTTGAACAATCTGATACAAGAACATGTACTGTTCCTGGAAGAAAAGCAGAAAAAAATTCTCAATTGAACATTTGAAGATAAATTGCAAAGGATAAAAAAAAAATTAAGTCATTTTTTTCATGCTAATACAACATATGCCCTGAGTCATGCTTTAAACAAAATTTGTTTGTTATTGATTCCTGAGAAAATCAGGGCTGAGTCTTTATCCTACACTCATCTTTTGAACAAGTCAAATATGTTATTGGACCATCAAGAATCATGCCAAAATCAAAACCATCATTGAGGCATGTCTGCGTTCCTGCCAATACTAAGCACAAGACTAAAGTGATGTTTGATGAGTGTAAATAATCACTTAGAAAATTATTATGTGAGCAAAAACATTTTTGGTTTTTTAGAAAAAAGATTCAGGTGAAAATTAAATTCAATTTCTGAGGATAGGAGGGAGAGAGAAAAATCAGCTCAATTTTAAGACAGCCCCCAATCCCACCCCTTCCAAAAAAAAGAAAAAAAATCCACATTTTTTAAAGTGTTTTCATACATATCTAACTTTTTTTGTTTTTTTTTAAACACACCTTAATCTATTTTTCTAAGAATTAAAAAAAAAAAGAAAAAGAAAAGCTTCTAGTGTTATTGAGCAAAACGCTTTTACTCACCAGATTCTCGATAAACTGCGGCCGGCTGATTCTGATCTGCTTCACTGTTTGGTAGACATCCACCTCGTAATCCAGCTCCAGCCTCTCCAACAGCAGACTTGTGGCAACAATAACTCCGCTCTTGCTTGCTCCATTCCTGAAATCCCAGATGCAGTGCGGAAAAAAAGAAAAAAATTAACACCACACTTTTTGACCATGTTTGACCATGCATACAACCGACCCTATAGTTAGTGTAGCTATTTCACTCCATTGAGTCAGAAACTGTTGTTACTGGCCTGGGGTCTTTCATTGTCATTGCTCACCAAAGTGTGTCTATACAAAGTGATGCTTAAAAAGCAACCTCTTAAATTTTTGGAATATGTTATATTTTTTTCTTTTTTTTGTAAATATCCTTATCATTATCAAATCCAAACAAATTTTTTTGTGCCTAAATATCTGCATGAAAAATTAAAAACAATAAAATATGCTTATTTAAAAAATCCAAACCTCTACCCTGAGAATAAAGAAAATAAATTTTATGGCATGTTTTTTTAATGCAAAATCATTTGACAAAGACACAAAGATACTGTGATAAAGCTATAGGCTCTTGAGACTTACATGCAGTGTATAGTGACTGGTCCTTTGCTGATCTGTTTCAGCCAGTCGTTGACAAAGCAGTGCAGGCGCAGCAGTGGGGTTGTAGAGCTGGGGATCGTCTTGTAGTCAGGCCAAGTCTTAAGCATGAACTGCTTGATAGCACGCTCTTCACGCTGTTGAAGAATCAAGTAAATTTCACTCATAAATTTGCATGTACACAGCTGTTTACTCTGACATTATGCTTTTTTTTTTAATGTTTGTTTCATGGAATGGTACTCAAAAAAAAAAAATGACAAAAAGATATTTGTCAGAAATAGCCAGGCAAAAATAAACGTGTAGTAACACCTCAAAATGAGATGTTTTTTTGGAGGATCATGTTAGAATCACAAACTTTTTACATCCAAACTTTCTCCTAACCTTAGGGAGAGTCTGGAAATGTTTGACATTATTTAAAAATCTATGGCTGATCTCTGGGGAAGCTGGAAACTTATTTTTCCATGGCTGATTTTTCTGCAAAACACCCCATTTTGTGGCAATGCTACACACACAATTAAAATTACACAAAAAACATAAAAACTATGAATGGTATCTGTCCATGCAAAATGAGCCTTATTTTTATCCTAAGAATTGTCCCACAGGATATAAAGTAAAACAATTTGAAAGCTGTTGAAAAGTCATGAGGAAAAAGAAGTTTGTTTCACATAATAAATGGTCGACCCCTTGAGATTTGAACAAAAATGCAATAACACCAGCCCCTTCATATATTTTACTTTATACTTTTTCAAATGGTGACAATTTTTTTCTCAACAACTCCAGCCACATTCATATATTTTGGTTTACACCTCAAAACCCATCAAATGAGTTGTTTTGTAATGAAGAATAACAAATGACAATATGGAAAAAAACCTGTTTGATTAACATGAGAAAGACACAAAAAATTTGAAAAATTTATTACTCAATATTATTATAGCTTGATATTTTTTAAATACTTTGCAAACTTTACACATACTTTCTCTAGATGACTGAGCTTGAACACACGAATAGTTACATCTGGATCCACATCTGATGATGAAAGAAGTTCTACACTCAGAGGGCCATAGTTCTCACAGTAGCCGTACTCTTCTGGCCAGTACAAGGCACAGGTCTACAATAGGAATTAGAGAGACAAATGTAAACCAAATATTAATCATGTCCAATCAAAACTGCATTGTACATAAAGAAAAAAATCCCTAGTTCATTCAGCGATGTGTGAATGTTAAAAAAAAGGTATACAAACCTTTCTTGCTGAGCATTTTCCTTCACAAAATCTTTACAAAATAGAAAAGAGTTACTTCCTATTTCTAAAAAAGGCGATCATAAAAAAAATCCTAATAACTGCAACTCAGAAAATAAAATATTATGGGAATCACCTTTTCTTTCTTTAGATCTTGTACAAACTCTGGGGACCTTGTGACTTTAAGTTAGCAAATTCATAACTGTAAAGTTAATCAGAGCTAAAACTCTTTAATTAATTGTCTTACCTACCACATCCATGAGCACCTTAATATATTTTATATTGAGCTAGACTTCTCACAGAGGTATGAACTATTACGCAGTGTTTCCTTTGCTAAGTAATTACCCGTTCTATTATCCTGAGTATTTCTGAAAAGGTTTTCAGTGCTATAAACAATTTTCATCTATGGTTCTTTTTAAAGAATTCACACCTTATCATTTCTGTCAAACTCATTGAGCATGATGATGGTGCTAGATGCCGTGTCGTACATCATTCGCCAGAAATCAGAGACAGTTGTTGGCAGAGGCATCTGAGTTACGATGAACTGATCCTTTTGAGTGTAGCTCTGTAGAAATATTGCAATCACTTTAAATGCTAAGTTGAACAAAGACTTAAATTAAACAAGGTCATGTATAGAATGAGCCATTAAGTTACTTGGACAATAAAACGTGTATTAATTTTTTTATAATTAAAGTTGAACTTAGAGAAAAAACTATATAAAATTGAGTTGCATTGCATTGAAACTAAAGTACATAAATATCTCATATTACATTCTAAAACTCAAATCTCTTCATATAATCAAGTTCTTAAAAAACCTCAATAAAGGGATCCTATTTTAACCCCTGTGATGTGACACCTGCATTCACTAGAAACATCCAAAGCTGTAACTAACATTAATGGAAAAAAATTAATTTGAATCATTCACTTTTCACACACCACTGACTAGACAACAACGACATTTCGACAAAATGGCGTTTCAACAAAACCAAACTTACCGATAAATACACTGCGTTGATGTAGTCATTACTGCCCTCAACAGGTGTTTGTAAAAACGGACGGTTGCGATTGGCTGAAAAGTGATAAATATATTTGATAATATGGTTCTCCACATGAAAAAAAAAAAGATTTTACTCCTTTTATAGCACACAGAAGTGAAAAACATGTGAGTCTATGTGGTCTTGACTGACTCAAGTAAAATGACCTTGAATTGAAGATGTCAATATGACCAAATCATTAGCCGTTAAAAGCTTTAAATGATCATTGTATGAGCTATCTACCCCTGAAAAAGACAATCATCATTTTCACCCTTCTAGATAAATTCTACATTTTACTGAAGTAAGGAAAGCAGCTAGACTGATTTTGCAAGACTGCTACAAAATTCAAAATATACACCTTAAATAGAGCAAAACTTTGAGAAACAGGATTTTGAATTAAGCCAAGAAAATCAATACCTAGTTATTTTTTAAATGAAGAAATATTTTAAGGAAGCCTATTCATTTTTCAATCATTTTTTTCTTTTCTCTGTTATTTAAACCTATGAAATGGGGAATGTTCCAACTTTCAACAATTTTCTTTTTTGTATTGGTCCTTACCATGTTGTCTACTTCATAATTTGTGTGACCTGTTTATACAAAATGAATCTGTTGGTCATAGGCAATAAGAAATACTGTGCTTAATTTTCTTCCTATAACTCCAAAGATAACATTTTCAACTTAACCCACAAAAAAATTCTAAATTTTCTCTTCTTCTGATCCAACTTCAAAACGCCATTTTTTCAGCTTAAACAATAAGAAATTCTGTGCATTTTTTCTGACTGAGCTAACTTCAAAAAACATTATTTTTCAATCAAACAACAAGAAATTCTGTGCTTACTTTTAAACTGATATTATTTCAAAGACACCATTTTGGGTTGGTTTTTTTTTTCACTTAATAAAAAAACTGCATAAAGTTTTTTTGTTGATCAGAACTGCAATGATTACTGACAGTTCTACCTGGGAGAATATTCTTGAATCTGTTCTTGGCCATATTTTCCTCTTGCAGAGCAAGCGAGCACTCCTCCCTCTCAATCACTGGAGACAACTGTTGCAGCACCTGAGCAAGAATTATAGGTTTATGATCTCAGTGTTGGCATACATCTAAGATTCATATCAATTAAAGTTAAACTACAACTAATTTTACTGGAACCAAAATGCACAGACTAGATTGAGTATCTTTCATAAAAAAAAAAAAAAAAATTCTAATTGCCTCAAATAATATGCTTTTAATCTTTAGGATTTGAAATATAATGATGAATATTTAAGAAAGACATAGTTTTCACATGAAGCCCTACTTTTTCTTCTGCGCTTATTAACACTACACTTCTCCTCCTCTTGTTGCTGCTTTTACTCAATCAGAGTGAGGTTTTTTCTCTTTCACAAATGGACTTCTCAAATATTTTCCCTTCATGTTTTATAAGAGCATTACATTAAAAAAAGAAGGCACTAATTGATTTGAAGTGTCCACAAATAGAAGGAAAAAACACCAATTTTAGGATAACTTTTGTGGAAAAGAAGATGAAAAACACACCATAAAAATGCTAATAGGAGAAAGAAGTTTCCTGCTTAGTAAGGGAAAAAAGGAAACACTGTTTTTGTTGACTGGAAATTGATTAAAATGCTAAATATTGAGCTTATGTATGTGCATCTGTGTGTATATCTGCAGTAGCAAATTAAATAGCAGTATCGTCAGTGTTAAGTCTGTGGACGATGCTGCTTTTCATTTTTCTATGACAGATGTGTATTTAGGGGGAAAGCAAGACAAAAGAGATATTTTTCACCATAAAGTTTAACATTAAATAGAAAGAATCTTTGTTTTCCCTCCTCCTTCATTGAGCAGATTGGATTCTTACATCCTGTATCTTTTTCAATTAAACTTTTTCAGCATGAGTAGTTCTGCAACTCTTTCATGCATCATCCTATAAGCATAGAATTATATTTTCATTTATAATTACTATTTCAATTATGATTCTGGGTGAGAGCCTCACATTGTGTTGTCTTTCCATCAGTGTGCCATGTTGGTTGTCTTGTGCCAGCATGTCCTCATATTTGGCATGAAAGTTGGAGCGAGGGATGGTGGTCACAGCTGCAAGGATGGCTTCCAGCACAGCGTCGTATACAAACACATATTGTTCCTGAAGGGTATAAAACAACTCAAATGAAAAACAATGATTTAAACCCTTAGACAATCAAATGCCTAATTCTGTAGCTAGGTTTGGTATGATAGACCTTTCTAATTTGCACTAGCATTTCTTTATCTGCAATAATGAAATACTAAAGAAAAAAAGAAATGCTGAACAAATAAGTGCATTCTGTGACGGGAAAGAAAATTCACAATCACCCAGACTTTTGATTTATTATGCAAAACCAAATTTTTTGGGGTTATTTTTGTTCCCTGAATATTTGCAAATAAAATATTACAGAGCAAACCACCTGGAATTTGATTTAAGTTAAAAAAAAGAAAAAAATATATGGAGGTGTTGAGATTTAAAAACCATCCCTTCATAATGTATGTCACAATGTCAAATGTAACCCGCCACAATGAAGATAGAAGATAACTGACGAGACAGAGAAACTTATATCTCAACTACATACCAGAGTCTGAATCATGTTGACCCTGTTGGCTCGCATCTGCTGTGCACACCTCAACACATCCACCACACCCTCTGCTTGGGCTTGCTCTAACAGGTAATTCAGGGCTATAAAAGTTCCTGTGCGTCCAATACCAGCACTATTCCCAACGGAAATTACAAGACAAAAAAAAAAGAAATGTCACAGATTTCATATTTTCATGTTAAGGGTTTATTTGTGTGATTAGTCAGTGTACTATAAGGCCATGGCATATGCAGCCCTGAAATCAGATTAATGAAAAAAAAAAAAAAGATTGCAAGAGAAACAAATATATGATGGAAGCAAGCTCTCCTCCCAACCCAAAAAAAATTTAAAATATAAACCAAATTTTGCCTGAATTGGTTTTAACACAGTAAATAAAAAAATGACGAATAAGGGATTTGACTTTCTATTGATAAAAAAGAGACATGAGAGAAAAGGAACTGAATGTTCAACTTTTAGAAATGTAGCATATAAATATTAAAACTGTCTATCTGAATACCACTGCTTTTTCTCCTTTTCTCTCATACATGTACAACCTTCCCCTTCATTTCTCTTCCACCTCTGACCTTACACTAAGATCATGTCAGTATAATGTTATTTTGAATACAGGAATTTGATGATTAGACTAGAATGATGCCCATATAATTATGCCTTGTCTTTTTCACTTTGCATATATTAAAAAAAAACTTGGGAATGATTTGAACTTACTGATCTAGCAGTAAAGGAGCCACAAGATTATCAAAACTTTACATCATTGAGCTAGAATTTAAATCAATAAACTTCTCATCTAAGAGAAACAGTGACTTAACAACTAGATTGCCAGGACCACGAGACTTTTCAACTGTTAAATTCTTACCTGCAGTGAGACAAAATGGGCGCTGTGTCCTCAGGTTTAAAGTTGACAACCTTACGCCTGAAGGCCAGCAGTGTAGTGGGGTAGGTTGGGGCCCCGTGGTCAGACCAGGTGGTGAAATGAAACTGTTTGACTATGCGACTGTTCTCACCCTCCTTAAAAAGAACACCCAAACATACAAAATGTATAAAATAATAACATAAACTGTCATTTTTGTGCATTAAATATTATAATATGTGAAAATAATAACAGCAATATTTCTTTTTCTTCTGGAAAAGGGAGGAGATGAGGGGAAAATTTGAATTTGGGAAATAGAGTAAGATTCTTTTTTTCTTCTTGTACAAATATATTTACCACTGTTTTTTTTTTGTTCTTTATGAATCGCCATACCTTTGTGAGTTCAAAAGTCCTTATGACAAAATCAGAATATTTGGTTGCGTTGACAAGGAGCACTGACAGATCACCGTATTTCTGAGTACCCTCATCTGGCCAATACTGCTCACATTTTTTCTGGTGAAGGACAAAGTTATGAGACACACCAAAATGAAGGGGAGAGAATAAACCACAACAAACCAAGCTCCAACAACAGCAGTCTTCAATTTTTTGTTGTTGTTTTTTTGGCTTTAAAGAAAACACTAGACGAAACTGTAATTAAAAAAAAAAAAAATTAAAACTGTGCATTAAATTTTGGATATAAATACACACGGCAAAGGTGTCCTAGAAATTGTACTTGCATCCGACTTCTCGTTTTTAATTGATGATCTCTGAAGTGTAGCTTTCTGTACCAATTCATTAGACTTTTTTCCACCATGATATCCTCATCATTTTTCTGATAAACTACATCTCTACAACTATTTATATCTATTAAAAGGCATCAATTTTGGGGCTAAACACTAAAATTAACACAAAACTAAATAAAACACAAATCATTTCCTAAATAATCATGTGCTCAGGGAAGTGTAAAAATATAAATTTCATTAAAATAAAATGTGAAAACAAACAGAAAATCTGTCAGGAAAAAAAAAAATCAGAAAACTTTTTGAGCCAGTCTCATGCTTTGCCAAAATCCCAAAAATGCGAAGAAACAAGAAAATGAAATCTACTTTTTTTTTAGTCCTATAGTAAATCATACAACAACACACTTAATATGCATGATTAGAATAAGAGAGGCAGACCACTGAAAGAAATAATACAATATTGTGTTCAGGGAAAGTGTGTATGCCTTGCAGGGGTCAGAAACTCCTTCTCATTAACCTTTTCAGTACGTACCACCCAAATCATTAAAATTCCTTATAAAGGCAATGTGTGAACACTCTCTATTCCCTGTGGATGCACTAATTTTTGCGTTTTTGAAAATTTCTATAAAATCATCATATAAAATTTGAAATTCTGAGGTAACTGCAGCGTAGGTCAGCGTCCTGAAGGGGTGTAAAACCCTTGTAACCAAATCAGTTACCCGAATCCCAAAAGGTTGCATTTTGTTCATAACCGGAAAGGGGGTCTGCATCCTGAAAAGATTAAGATGGGAATGGGTCAATGGTAAGGTCAGTCCTCAAGTCTCTCTTAGCAAGCCATTGGATCCTGACAAGTCAATAGAATTCCTGGGTTAAAATCACAGCTGAAAAGTATGAATTTTTCTTNNNGGGGGGGGGGGGGGGGGGTGTCTATTTCTAGTTCAAAACTTCCTTCTGACCACTGCAGAGCATACTCACTTTCACTCAAAACATTTTCAATGCCGTGATTTACCTTGCCAACTTCGTGTAAGTTAGTGAGCATGACAATCTTGGAAACACGATGTTGCCACACCATCCTCCAGAAGTCTCGGATCATAACCTTGTTAGGGCCTTACAAAGAGCAAATACAAATTTTTAAAAATTGTTAACACATTGCTTTAACATATAACTCAAAATTGTTAATAAAAAAAGCAGAAATATTCAGTTTGATTCATAAAGTAGAGTTGCTGACCTGAAGATATTTTAATTGTCTTATGCGAGGCTTTGGTGCCTCTGAATTGAAAGCTATTCTGCTGGATGTGTCTCATACTTCACTCAACTGTATTTAGATTGTCTGCAAACTTGGTGACCATTCTTGAATGTTTTAATTTCAAAAGATAAAATTTAACCCACCCATAAACCTCTGAATCTCCAAATCTTATATGTAACAGGAGCATAAACCACTAGCCATCTTTTATTTATTTTTTTTTTATCTAGATAATTTACAAGTTTTGAGTCAAAAGTTGTATTAACATCACTTGTAATGAAAAGTTATTCAGTGTGCATGCTGAGCAACAGGTAAAGATATATGAAATTGGTTCTGTGCTAAAATATACGTCTCTTCAGGTTTTTTCCAAAAGTGTTTTTAAGAAAAATAAATTGGGCTTAAAATGCTGTTTTAGAAAAAAAAAAATGCTGTTTTACATTAACCGAGTTATATGAAAGTTCTCTTAAGGAACTGTCTCAAGACACATTGAGAATCACTGGCACAGCAATTTCCAAGAGCACACATTAATCAATATAGGTTTGTAACTCATAAGAGGCAAACTCCACCAAGGTCTGTTTTTTGTTTCTGATCACAAATCTGATGGTTTACAAAATTTAAGGGTTCCCACATGTTTCACAATACGACTCAAAACTGAAGCTCAAGCATTCATGACTTTCCTGCTCTAAAACTGTCATTCAGAATCTCAAAAGTAGCTTAAAACTCACTGTGACTTACCTTGTGATGCGATGTACATCTGTTTTCGGGAGTAACCCTAAAATGTGGTGAGGAAGAAAGATGGAATAAAAATAATGATTACAAAAAACA
>BLXT01007690.1:538410-549696 GCA_019648995.1 Plakobranchus ocellatus | reverse complement strand
TTTAAAATATAAACCAAATTTTGCCTGAATTGGTTTTGACACTGTAAATAAAAAAATGACAAATAAGGGATTTGACTTTCTATCGATAAAAAATATAATTAAGCCTTGCCTTTTTCACTTTGCATATGTTAAAAAAAACTTGGGAATGATTTGAACTTTCTGATCTAGGAGTAAAGGAACCACAAGAATATCAAAACTTTACATCATTGAGCTAGAATTTAAATCAATAAACTTCTCATCTAAGAGAAACAGCCACTTAACGACTAGAGCATCAGGACCACGAGACTTTTCAACTGTAAAAACTCTTACCTGCAGTGAGACAAAATGGGCGCCGTGTCCTCAGGTTTAAAGTTGACAACCTTACGCCTGAAGGCCAGCAGTGTGGTGGGGTAGGTTGGGGCCCCGTGGTCAGACCAGGTGGTGAAATGAAACTGTTTGACTATGCGACTGTTCTCACCCTCCTTAAAAAGAACACCCAAATATACAAAATGTATAAAATAAAAATGCAGAGATAGTACACTGTTCAATAATGCAAAAAAAAGTGTCATTTTTGTGCCTTACATATGATAATATGTGAAAATAATAACAGCAATATTTCTTTTTCTTCTGGAAAAGGGAGGAAATGAGGGGAGAAATTGAATTTGGGAAATAGAGCAAGATTCTTTTTTTCTTCTTGCTCAAATGTATTTAACACTGTTTCTTTTTGTTCTTTATGAACAGCCATACCTTTGTGAGTTCAAAAGTCCTTATGACAAAATCAGAATATTTGGTTGCGTTGACAAGGAGCACTGACAGATCACCATATTTCTGAGTACCCTCATCTGGCCAATACTGCTCACATTTTTTCTGTTGAAGTACAAAGTTATGATACACATCAAAATGAAGGGGAGAGAAAAAACCACAACAAGCCAAATTCAAAACAAGAGCAGTCTTCAATTATTTTTGTTGTTGTTTTTGGCTTTAAAGAAAACACTACCCAGAATTGTAATTATAAGATTGAGTGGGTAAAATGAAGTGCATTAAATTTTGCATATAATTACACATTAATTTGAAATTAACAAAAAAAAAAAAAAAAAGAAATTTCTAGGGTTCTTCTTTTTATAAGAGAAGACTTCACATCTATTCCTCTTCTTTAGGTGCCCTGTCTAGAGCAGATTTGAATGACTATGGTCCCCTGCTAGAAGCTGTTCTCAGTTAACTTTATAAAGCTGTTGATGGTACCATTATTGATTGACTATGAGTTAAGACTTTCAATAAAAGTAAATTTCTGCTAGCTCTACTTCATTTGCCTTCAATCTTTCCAGCGATTGCTAAATTTTCTAAACCCTTGTGTCAGCAAAGGTGTCCTAGAAATTGTAATTGCTTCCATCTTAAGATTTTAATTAATGATGGTTCAAGTGTAGATTTCTGTACCAATTCATTTGACTTTTTTTCCCACCATGATATCCTCATCATTTTTCTGATAAATCATATATCTCTATTACTATTTACACCTATTAAAAGGCATCAATTTTGGGGGCTAAACACTTAACACAAAATTAAATAATAAAACAAACCATTTTCTAAATATTCATGTGCTCAGGGCAGTGTAAGAATATAACATCTCATTAAAAAAAATGTGAATAAAAACAGGAAATCTGGAGAAAAAAATCAGAACACTTTTTGAGCTAGTCTCATGTTTTGCCAAATTCTTGACATGCAAAGTATTGGGAATCACAAAAATGCGAAGAAACAAGGAAATAAAATCTACATTTTTTTTGGTCTTATATTAAATCATACACCAAAACATTATCATATGTATGATTAAAGTAAGAGAAGCAGACCACTGAAAAAAATAATACAATATTGTGTTCAGGGAAAGTGTGTATGCTTTGCTGGGGTCAGAAACTTCTTCTCATTAAGATGGGAATGGTCAATGGTAAAGTCAGTCCCCGAGCCTCTCTTGGCAAGCCAATGGATCCTGACAAGTGCAATAGAATTCCCAAGTTAAAATTACAGCTGAAAAGAATTTATTTTTTTTTTTTTTGGGGGGGGTGGGGGGAGGAATCTATTTCCAGTTCAAACCTTTTTTCTAACCACTGCAGAGCATACTCACTTTCACTCAAAACATTTTCAATGCCATGAATTACCTTGCCAACTTCGTGTAAATTAGTGAGCATGACAATCTTAGAAACACGATGTTGCCACACCATCCTCCAGAAGTCTCGGATCATAACCTTGTTAGGGCCTTACAAAGAGCAAATAGAAATGTTAAAAAATTGTTAACACAGTGCTTTAACATATAACTCAAAATTGTCAATAAAACAAGCAGAAATATTCAGTTTGATTCATTAAGCAGAGTTGCTGAGCTAAAGATATTTTTTTTAAATTGTCTTAGGCAAGGCTTTGGTGCCTCTGCTGGATGTGCCTCATACTTCACTCAACTGTATCTAGGTTGCCTGCAAACTTGGTGGCCATTCTTGAATGTTTTAATTTCAAAAGATAAAATTTAACCCAGCCATAAACCTTGGAATCTCCAAATCTTATAATGTAACAAGAGCATAAACTACAAGCCATCTTTTATTTATTTATTTTTTCAATCTGCATAATTTACAAGTTGTGAGTTAAAATGTATCTAAAGTTGTATTTTCAGCACTTGTAATGACTTACTTGAACTGAAAAGTAATTCAGTGTGCTTTGCTGAGCAACAGGAAAAAGATATATGACATTGGTTATGTGCTAAAATATACACCTCTTCAGGTTTTTTCCAAAAGTGTTTTTAAGAAAAATAAAATGGGCTTAAAATGCTGTTTTAGAAAAAAAAAAATGCTGTTTTGTATTAAAAGAGTTACATGAAAGCTCTCTTAAGGAACTGTCTCTGCAAGACACATTGAGAATCTCTGGCACAGCAGTTTCCAAGAGAACCCATTAATCAATATAGGTTTGTATCTCATAAGAGGCAAACTCCACCAAGGTCCGGTTTTCTGTTTCTGATCACAAATCTGATGGTTTACAAAATTTAAGGGTTCCCACATGTTTCACAATACGACTCAAAACTGAAGCTCAAGCATTCATGACTTTCCTGCTCTAAAACTGTCATTCAGAATCTCAAAAGTAGCTTAAAACTCACTGTGACTTACCTTGCGATGCGATGTACATCTGTTTTCGGGAGTAACCCTAAAATGTGGTGAGGAAGAAATATGGAATAAAAATAATCATTACCAAAAAAACAATAACAAAAAAAAAAAAATTGAAAGCAAAAGGGTTGTAATAACACATTCAATTTAGGGTTTGCACACACTGAGATGACGCGACTTGTAATAGCTGATATGGAGGACTGTGTGTTGTAGTTACTATGCTTTCCCAACTACGTTAGCCTGATAATTTGCATAACAAGACTGGCCTCATGGTTTGCATGGCAACGGTCAGTAGAATTATGCATGGTCTAGTAATGGCACCCACTTTTCCTTATTCAATAGGGCAACTGACGTAAGGCCAGGCTGTAATACACAAATGATAGCTCCAACACCCTGGACTAGATGAAAGTCGCAGCTGATTTGGTATGCTTTCGCACCAAAGAAACTAGAATATTTCCAAAGATGCAATAGTTGGAGACATGAACTGCTGCCTTCAGTGTGCTCTCATGCTTAAGGTTACTTGTCAATTGATGTGCTATTAAAACAAGCCTAAAAATATTTCTCCACATAAAAATTCATAATCATATGAAGAGAAATTAAAAGTAACTGAAATCATTTGCTTTTACCTCAGGCACAATACAATAAGTTAAGCTTAATACAAAAAAAAAAACTTCCACTTTGTCTCTCCTTTTTATTTTTTTTAAATTAATTTGGAAAATCACCGAGCAGAATTATAACACCAATACACGTAAAGCCTACCCTGTGGAGAATTCAAAACTAGTTACTGTATAATACCAAAATGCTCACACACAACGAGTGTCATGTTTACTTATGCCCAGTTGTAATTTAAGAGCTCTTCGCTGATCGCAGTATTATTCAGCGTTCTGCACAAAAGTGATTGCTTGTGTTAAAAATGCACCTATTGTTTTTGTATTTTTCTACTTTACATGATTACATCCTTAGCCATCAACTCTAAAATCATAGTTTTCTTTAAAATTTAAACGCATCAGACAGCTAGCTCTGAATTTTTATGAATCTTGAAGTAAGGTTTTACACTATATACTCTGTGATTGGTCACCATCAAGATTAATTTCTCTGAGAAAACAATATATGCATAGTTATTTCAGTCTCCTTACGGTGCTTTGTCATGTAAATTTCTATGATAAGTGATTGGACTAAAATCATGAATACATCTCCAATTATCACATTTTCAGCCTTTCCGCTAACATCACCATAGAGATTAGTCCCGCACAGAGAAATTTAAAAATCAGGTGGTGACAACGTCACTTGTAAATGGAAGAAAAAAAACATTGTCAAATAAAAAGATATAAAGAATGTGGATAGATAAAATAATTAAATTTTCATCTTTATGCTGCACTCACATCCATGAAATTTGCATTGACATAATCAGAGAAAGGCTCATTTGGCAGAGGATCCAGTATAACTCTGGAGTGGTCATCTGGTAACAAAAGAAAATTGTAGATGTATAGCCTTTTCACAATAGAGCCGCAATAATATAAAAGGCCTGTCAGAAATACCTTTAAAAACATAGGCCATGATGAAATAAAAACTGCATAAGCAAATAAAAAAGAAGTATTGAAAATTAAAATGTGTTAACATAGCCTGAACATTTGGCTCTTCAAACAAGCTAAAACAAACACGGTGAGATTCCACTTTCAATCGTACCTTAACAAAAATAGTAAGCACATTGAGTGAATTTAACTCTATAGAAGCAATGTTTGAACAAAAAAATAGTTAATAGAAATACAGTTCAAAGAAATGTTTGTCACTTTTGAATGAGTAATAATTTTTATTATATTCCAAAGGCGGATTTTTATTTTAATATTTCAAATGGGCTAGAATTTAGTTTGTACACCAGTCCTACCAATCCACAAAATCTCCTCCTAACTTACAGTTTCCAATTTTTCAACAATAATTTGATTATGAAACATGAAAACAAAATCAAATAAACTTTTTTTTCCCTTCCAATCAAGTGTTTTCCTTACTTACATGCCACAATATTGCCGTATCTATTCTTGCTCTTATTCTCTGGTTTTCTGGCAATGTCACACTGTGCCAAGAGTCCCATAGGTAATTCCTTTATAAAAAAAACAAAAAACAAGAGACTTTATGATTAAAAAAAAAAAAACAGATTAGAACAGAAAGCCACTAAACTAAATATTTTTAATTTTACTTTTGATTGCAACAATAATTTGCAGGATGATTTAGGTAAAAATAAGAATATAATAGACAGCTTAATAGAATAGAATAGATGATATATCAGCTTATAATAGCAATGCAAATGAAGAATTTTTCCTCGGAGACAATTAGAGATATTTTTTTTCTTCTCAAAGTTAGTCCTAGATTCATAATCAAATATATCAAGAAGCTCAAACTCTTTAATCGACCATTTTAAACCAATTGCTGAAGGTCACCTCAAACTCTCTTATGAAACCCTCACAGCTGCGCTCCTTGTTTTTGCAAATGTAATCGTAGAGATCTGGGACTGGCACAGGCATGCTCTGCTTGCGATTTGTGACATTTACGTAGATGGGCTCCTGGTTTTTGGCATTCTCATCCTCCTCTCTCACATGTGATGGTGGTTCGCTGCCTATTTCAGATGACATTTAAAATCAAATTTTGTCCATCTCATGTTAACTATTACAGTGCTTTAAAAAATAATGCTAAGAGAATCTTAAAAGTTAGGTAATCACAAAAAAAAAAAATAATTCATCTTAAAATGCATGACAGATGCATAACAATGTCAGACATTTCTATTTCCACCAATTTTTTTTTTTTTAATGACAACAGACAACATAATTGTATCTTACATTTAAAATCAACAAATACAAAAAAAAATACCCCTAAAAAAGCAGACAAATTTAAAAACTGGAGGATGTGAACATTTTTCTACCTAAGAAAACACTCAGCAAATTGAAAAAAAAAACTATGCTACATTTTTCAGCACTTCTGATAATCATATAATCAACAAGGGTTAAATTGAGTGGGAAAAAGGTTTGCATCAAAGAATTAAAAACAACGACATAGCCGAATAAGAAACATACCAACTCGAGAGTCTTCGAGCAACAGACAGCTTTCACCCCTGTTCATATGATCATCCACATACGCCACATCTCTGTTTGTCTTTGAAACACTCAAGTTTTTGTGCCTTCTCTTTCTGCAAAATACACATGTTGGCTAATGAGTGTTTTGTCTTAGTTATAGGGATGTTCATTTCACGGGGAAATTGATGCTATTACTGACAAGTGCACATTGACTTCTGCTCAAATGAAAATGTCTTAAAACGGTCCCATGAATTGGCTTGGTATAAACAGCACTTCTGAGAGTAAAAAAAACAAAAAACTAATGTAACTTAGGTTGGTTTTTTTCTTCCTTTTTCTAAATGTTTTTTTTAACAATCCAAAAACATATGATATTTGGGAACATTATTGATATAAATATTTTCCTCCACTTTTCACAAAATGCAGTTCTAGGCTACGTCAATGATTTCAAATGATTAAAATGTAGCTTGCGACTCCTATAGACTACTCTTACAAAAACTATGCTACTTCCTCCCTTTTCTGAAAGTATCAGAGCCTCAGCCAATATCGACTATCACATGCGTCATGTCATTACAAGGTTAAGTGTTTTTCGACAGAAAAAAAAATTAATAATTACAAGTGTAAAGGCGGAATTCTATTTTTGTTTCAATTCATTTTACAATAATTCTGCTACTCAAGCATCCCTGTGTATAAACCTGATACTGGGGAGCTTTAGCATAACATATCTGACTATTTAGCAGACGTCATCTTTATAATGTTTAACCTTTGAACCTCTTTTTGCAGCCAAGCGCCAATGGAAAGATCAGCTTTCCACACTAAACATGCACAGCCAATCATTTGACAAAGGTTACGCTCATCAAGGTCAAATTTACTTGGTTCTTTTATTCTTGCCTTTCCTGCCTCATATGTACAACTAAGCACATTATACATCACAAGAAAGACAATGCGTAGCAAAAAAAAAAAAAACTTACTTGTACACAAGACAAAATAACAGTAAAAGCAGAACAATAGCGATTGCTGCACCAATTCCACCATACAGGGCCACAGAAGCGCTGTCATTGTCTTCTGCCATTCCTTAATAAGAGGAGGAAAAAAGTTTGGAAAAAGAAAAATGGATATTATAAAATCATAGAAGAACTGAAACTTGACAAAACTCATTTGGATTTTTCTTTTTTTTTACATAATAGATGAGTACATCCAAGAAGAATGTGAAAAAAACAAAAGACATATTTGAAATTATTTTGTGAAGTTTTTTACAATCCGCTTTGATTTATTTATAAGGGACAATTCTAAAATAAGTCCAGTTAAGAACCTAAATGATTGACTTCATATGAAAACCTAAGTAAAAATGGAAAAAAATTATTGATTGCACAATGAGAAAAACTTTTTACAGGCATGCTATCTACTTTCTGGACATAGAGCAATAATGGATTTTTTACTTTTTAATCTAGAGTAGCGAATTTAGTCATGTGATTAACTAACTTTTGGGAGCTGCAATACAATAATTTGAAACTATACTGATTGAAATGCTTTTCTTTCTTAAAACAGGAATTTTTTTTTTTTTAAAATTGCAAACACCATTTCTTCTTTATACAGCTACTTAATTTTTCAAATGGAAAACACATGTCATACTTTGAAAACACATAAATCCAGAGTGACCCTCAACACAACCAGATCGGCAACCTCCAGTAAAAGGGTCACAACTTTGGTTGTCTTTGCATTTTCCACACTGCTGGGCACAATCTTTGCCATAATAATGACTATCGCAAACTGTTCAACAAAGAAAGACAAGAAAACCGCCACTGAATCAAAGAAAGTGATGAACGCAAGATGGGATAAGATTTAAGAAATTGACCTTGTGCCAATGATGAAGATTTAGTTCAATAAATCCATGTGTGAACCCATGTTTTTTTTTTCATTTTTTTTGTCCTAATTCACCATGCTATAGGAAAATATTTAAAAATGGTGAAATTATGATTGACAATGAATCAAAGAAGACCATTTTGCACTAACCTTGTGGCTTTTTTGGGCTCTAATGTAAACTAGAGATAAAAGAGTTGAATGCAGTGAGGTTTTCTTCAAAGTAAAAACTAATCTTGTGGTTTACTTCATCATCTAGCATGCATCACATCATAACCAAATATATAAAATGATGGTTGACCATGGAGCAAAAAGGGACATTATATCTTGTCTTCATGTAAACCCATTTCTAACCTTTAACACAATTAACAACAGGAAAAAAAAAAAAAGCTGTGGTTATATTTTGAGAACACAATGTAAAACAGACAGATTTAATGTTTTCCTTACTTTTGTTACAAAATTTGGTTGCAAAGCCATTCTGGCAACCATTAGGGCACTCGCCAGTAATTTTGTCACACTGAGCCTTGTTTCTGCAGGCCCCACACTTGGTCTTACAGTTCTTGCCGTATCTACCTTCACACTCTGAAAGGTGAAGCGAACATAAAAAAAGATAAAATCAAAACTCTAATACATAACCAAGGCAATCCTCAAAATAAAAAAAAAAAAAAAATTATATGCTTCAAGACGAGATACATACAATTTATTTAATTTTCACAAGGTTTAAGAGCTGCCAATGTAAGAAATATATAAAAAACAGTTGCCATACTGACAATATTTGGGCCTTGTTTCGCAGTGGAATCAGTCATGTGATATCATTCCTGCAGGGCTATGATTAAAGAGATTGCTTAAATCATTGCATAAACAAATTATTTTATTATAAAATGATTTTTTACTTTACTTTTCTTTTAAGCACAATGAATGGCACACAATCCATAAAAAGAATGGTGATGAAGCAAAGCAAAATACTTCATGTTTGTGCCATTATAGCTTCACATACATACAGTCTTTATTTAAAACAAAAACAACAACAATAAGAATAAATAAAACATCAATACAAACATGGCATATGCCCTGGGACCACACCACATAGTGCACAAATGACATTTTTACCATTAACTGACCTCAATTTTCTTTCTATAAAGTTTGCAATTGTGAGGATGAGATGGGGATTGCTTGGCTCATTTCTAAGACATAAAGCAGTGTAACTTTGAAAAAGAAACACAAAAACACATATACAACATGGGACTCAATATTGTTTTAATTAGCAGCTTTGAAAAAATTTTTTTTAACCCCAAGAAATGTCGGTTCTGAAAACCATTTACACCAATGATTACAAAAAGGAATTAAGAAATAATGACATTAAGACAAATATACTCCACATTAAGCCATACCTTCATCACATAAAGAAACACCAGTGTTTGAGGAGGTAAAGCCAGGCTGGCAGCCCAATTTGCAGTGGCCGTTAAATCTATCACACATTGTTCCATTTAGGCACTTTCCGCAAGGCATGGCACAGTTTTCACCATATGTGAAGACACAAACTAAAACCATGAAAAAAAAAAAGGTCAAACCTATAATTCTTTTTTTTTTCATCCTCTTCCCAAGCTTTTAAGCAGAAATTAAAAAATTTGAAGGCTGCTGATCTACACATTATCAATATTATCATTTTAAAATAGAAATTGAATTAGCTTCTTTTGAAATTAAACAAAAAAACTCACAGAGGTCCTGGCAATACATTTAAATATCAATGGAAAAGGAACAAGAATGATCACACACCTTAAATTGATGCACGTTATCGTATTCGAAAATTGTCTTATTTTCCAAAATATCTTTACCTCACTTGCCAGGCTTTTAGATCATAATTTGTGCAAGATCGCGACAAAAAAAGAGATATTTGACAGAAAAATGGGGCATGGAAAAATCAATTTCAAGCTTCACCACAGACCATCGAACAGATATTTTTTATATAGTGTCAAACAATGCCAGACTTTTCTGAAGGTTCGTGGAAAATTTGGATGTAAAAAGTTGATTCCCACAACTGCACAAATATATATTACATTGTCTCCTTCAGCATAACGTCCCATTTAGGCCTATACACACATTTTAAGAAATGGCACAACTTACCCTTTGTACACATGGGTCCAGTAAAGCCAGCTAAACACCCCTGCCTACAGATCCCAGTCTCCGGATCACAGTCTTCATTTAAGCAATTAGGGCAGCTTTCCTTGCAAGCAAAGCCATATTTTCCATGTTCACAGGCTGTAAAAAAAAATATTTTTTTTTAACATGACATGAGACTTCCACATCAAAGGTGTGACTACTCATTGTTACACTGTCTAATGGCATCACAAAACAACTATAATTACAAGCCTATATGTAACATTTTGTAACAATTTCTGCATAGAATATTAATAATAATTCCAATTATATTTCAGAAGCTTTTTTGCCATTGAATATCTCACTCATGATTTTGCAATGATGCAAGATACATTCATTTTGTCGATGCACAATGCAGTGAATATGGCAACTAAAACAGAAAAGACACAAAAACACTAAAATATTAGTGCTAGTTTTTTGTGACTTGAAATTTTTGTTTCAAATAAAAAAAAAATTCTTTCATATCAAAGTGCCCTCTATTCGATGTGGGGAAAAAAGTTACTTTTCCTATTGATTGAGATATGAGGAGGGTTTCTGAAAATGTACGCAAATGATACTAATACTTGCTCTAAGGTAATTTTGTCTTGTGTGTGAAAGATCTACTTTTGAAGGCTACCCATCAGCTTTTCCTATGGGAGGGCATACAGCTACTTGATTCTTGTCAAAGAACCACTATCCAGCCCAAAACACAAAACTAAGTGATGCAAGGTTAATCCCCTGTACATTCTACACTGTCCATCACATGCTCTTCAGATTATGCTCTCTCAAACTGCTTTAAAGTGTTAAAAGACAAATGAATTTATAATTATTTATTGTAATAATAGTTATTGTATAATATAAATAGAGAATATAACTACCAACTCAAACTTATTTGATGGGCAAAACATTATTTTGTATGTATACTCTGTATATGGTTCAAATAAGTTTGAGTTAATTGTTGTATTCTTTCACTACATTAGTGCAGACATGCATACCCTTGAAAAAATTTTTGAGGAACTTCAAGGGCAAAAATGCGGAACATTAGATAAAAATGCGGAACAAACCTGAATATAGCCGGAACTGATGCTGATTGACCAAAAAAAAAAAAAAAA
>BLXT01007690.1:502694-516395 GCA_019648995.1 Plakobranchus ocellatus | reverse complement strand
GAGTCTATGGCCCTCCAATATTGCTCTTGGTATCAAATGTAGCCAGCACTCAGGTCCAGCATAATTTGGCCAAAAATAGGGCAAACTGGTAGATTGTGTAGCGGTATAATAGAACAAATTTTTTAGTTGTAGCAGTTACCATTATGAGTTAAAATAAAATCTATGAAATTTATAGAGAACTACAACAATTCTTTATTAATCTTTGTTTACAGCACTTGTCCCACTTGATGGGATTGTGAGGGACTGGTTGTCGGAACTTCGGATTAAATCTAGATCTATAAGACAACACGTCACTTTGTTATGTTGGCGAGATCTAAAATCTAAATGTAGAACTAGATCTAGTTCTAGATCTACATCAGATTATTGCAGTGTAACGAAAAAAAAAAAAGGTTTGGAACCTCAAAGTTTAAATCCTAAGTTCAAAGTATTTAAGATTTAATATCTAAATTAGAGTTAGAGGCTGATTTGGATTGTGATCAGAGAGACGCATTCTTATTCTTAATAATTGCGGACCATAGTTAGACAAAGCCTTCATTGGTTCAGATTTAGCATTAGCGTAGATTATAGAATCTAGTCTAGATCTAGATCTAGGCCTAGCCAATTTTTCAGTATACGAGAATTATCAATTAATCCCAGTAAGTGAGACTGGTTTGGATGGAAAAAGTTTAAGATTCAGATGTAATGATAACAACGACACATTTCGTCATACAATGTAGATCTAAAATTTAGATCTAGACTCGAGTCGTCAGAGTAGGTGACTAGATCTAGGTCTTAACTATGTTTTAGATAGACCCAAGACCTAGATCTGTAGGGTAATTTTTACTGAAATACTACAATCACTTTGGATTTCATAATGATGCATTACATTTTTCAGGGATGGTAAACATGAATAATGTGTAAGCAAACTGTTCACACAATATTCAGTTTTAAAGTTGAGGTATTTTAATCTGTTCTTTGGGCTTAACCCAGCATGACATGCCTTCATTTCATAAGAAAGTTGGTGTGATAGAACAAAACAAATATACCAGCTCAAGGCCACACTTTTTAAAAAGGCATCATTAATTACAACACAGTGACAATGTACCAATTAATGGGCCATTAATAGCAATTAATGGCCAGTTAATTGATACATTGTCACAATGTAGCAATTAAAGCTGCCAGAAATAACGCTTTATAGTTATTAAGGGGCCATTTATTGATGCATTGTTTCTCTGTAGCAATTACTTACTACCTTAAGAAACGTTCTAAAAGGGTTACTAGAGAAATTAAGGACGGGTGAGATCAAGATATTTAATGGCATTTTCATTATTCACTGTAAACATCATACACGATGATATCTCGGATAGATACACAAATAATAGTCTTGATCAAGAGTCCTAGAAAGTCGCACTTTAGAAGTCTTTGTGTTGCTAAAATGATTGCCATTAGAATTATAATTGTATTATATCTATAGGAAGGCTTCTACATCAGGAGATAGTTACTAGTAAATTATGCTTGTGATTCATTATATAATTCATGCCTGTGACCATCATTTTGGTGACTCCTGCATCTTCCCTAACTTGAGAGTCCTCTGTTTAAGGTCATTCTACAGAAATTTTTGTACTTTTGACTCCTGTCACAATTCTGAATTGATATTTTGGCTAGACTTCTTGAGTGCACATTCGGAAGTCTTCCTAATTGACGTCCAACCAACTTGGTCATATTTCACTGATTTTGTAGGATGTGAAAATGGAACACATATTTTCTTTCCATTACTAGTATTTTCTTTCAAGAGTTATATATTTCTGAATCAGAGCTGATCAACTAAAACTTGGCCGCAAATATTCAGTAGTATAGCTTAGGAGTTTATTTTTCCCCCAAAAAGTATAGAATGTATAAATTCTTTATTTTTGAAAAAAAAATGTTTGTAAGGGTTAATAATTTTTGGTAAATTTTTAGTCTTCATTTTTTCATTATTATTATGCAATATCTCTTTGTGTGCATTAATCAGAAACTTGTCTCATATTTGTCTTTCAGTTTTTTTTATGTGCTAGTGATTAAATTTAACTTGGTTTTCATTTTGTTGGAAGCTAAGGGAAGAGTGATGTGAAAGAAAACATTGATCTAATTCTTTCTACTGCATTGTGTGCTCTATTGTGATACAAATTTACCGTGAAGATAATATGGTTAGCAGTCCAATACAGTCTGAACTGTATGTTTAGAAGGCATATATCTTGATTACTGAATTAGCTTTATAAATAAAGTTCTCATTGTTTTACAAGTTTGTTGGACTGACAAAAATAGTCATTATCATCATCAATCAGTAACTAAAAGCCATCCACTCTGGGATTTGTGGATTAATAAACCTAAAGCTGTACACTTAAAAAAAATCTGAATATCATTGTGTATATTTACAATGAGCCTATTGAAGATTAACTTGGTTTTGTCAGTTGTTGAATGAAAGGCCTGTTGTGATGTTTGCCTAACTCTCAGTTTATGTTTTAGACAATCCAAAGAATTAGTGTCTGTTAAACAACAAACTTTAAAAAATGGGTATTATTCAGTAGAAATGGATTTTTGAAAACTTCTCTATAATATTTTGTGTGTGTGCATAAGGTAATCATTGCCACTTTAAGACAACGTTTTGTGAAAATCTGTTCCCCCCCCCCCAAAAAAAAAAAAAATGACCAGGTTTGTTAGGAAATGCACTAAAAATTGTAATTGAGAGGAAAAATAAAAATGCCTAAGATTGGTAACAAGTTATTGTTATCAATCAACTGGAATGGATGACTAAGAAGATTTTCTATATCAAGACCAGATCTTAATGAAATATGCATGCTATCTGTTGTATAATTTTAAGTCAGCGGGATATGTGGAACCAAGCATTAATGAAACAAGTGAAATGGAAATTCATTATTTAGGAGTTTATTTTTCCCCCAAAAAGTATAGAATGTATAAATTCTTTATTTTTGAAAAAAAAAATGTTTGTAAGGGTTAATAATTTTTGGTAAATTTTTAGTCTTCATTTTTTCATTATTATTATGCAATATCTCTCTGTGTGCATTAATCAGAAACTTGTCTGATATTTGTCTTTCAGTTTTTTTTTTATGTGCTAGTGGCTAAATTCAACTTGGTTTTCATTTTGTTGGAAGCTAAGGGAAGAGTGATGTGAAAGAAAACATTGATCTAATTCTTTCTACTGCATTGTGTGCTCTATTGTGATACAAATTTACCGTGAAGATAATATGGCTAGCAGTCCAATACAGTCTGAACTGTATGTTTAGAAGGCATATATCTTGATTACTGAATTAGCTTTATAAATAAAGTTCTCATTGTTTTACAAGTTTGTTGGACTGACAAAAATAGTCATTATCATCATCAATCAATAACTAAAAGCCATCCACTCTGGGATTTGTGGATTAATAAACCTAAAGCTGTACACTTGAAAAAAACCTGAACATCATTGTGTATATTTACAATGAGCCTATTGAAGATTAACTTGGTTTTGTCAGTTGTTGAATGAAAGACCTGTTGTGATGTTTGCCTAACTCTCAGTTTATGTTTTAGACAATCCAAAGAATTAGTGTCTGTTAAACAACAAACTTTAAGAAATGGGTATTATTCAGTAGAAATGGATTTTTGAAAACTTCTCTATAATATTTTGTGTGTGTGCATAAGGTAATCATTGCCACTTTAAGACAACGTTTTGTGAAAATCTGTCCCCCCCCCCCCAAAAAAAAAAAAAAAATGACCAGGTTTGTAAGGAAATGCACTAAAAATTGTATTTGAGAGGAAAAATAAAAATGCCTAAGATTGGTAACAAGTTATTGTTATTAATCAACTGGAATGGATGACTTAGAAGATTTTCTATATCAAAACCAGATCTTAATGAAATATACGTGCTATCGATTGTATAATTTTATGTCAGTGGGATATGTGGAACCAAGCATTAATGAAACAAGTGAAATGGAAATTCATTATTTTAAGATTAAGCTTGAGTTAAAAAAATTAAAATAGTCGATCCGCTTTAGAGCCATATTTCAAACCAGGTCTGAGTACCTTGTTCCATTAAATGTTTACTTTGCAAAAAACACCATTACAAAAATAAACCCAAGAAAAATTGTAAGGTTGAGATGGACTTTTGTGTATTCCATCAACACCAGGGTTTATAACAATTAATGAATTTGATCTGCTCAGGTTGACCAACTTCCTTATCAGCCAAACTTACTATCCTAGGCAGACTGATGCATTGTAATTTTAGGGTGTATATCTTTAGAAGGAAGTGAAAGAGGAATGACCCCCCCCCCCCAAAAAAAAAACAAAAACAAAAAAAAGTAATGAACACAATTAAATTTTATTTTCTTTAAATAGTTTAAAACAAACATAGGTCTAAGATGTTCACATGAATTTTATTATCAATCTCATTTTTTCAAAATTTATACTGTTGCAGCTGTGCAAAAACATCAGACAGAAATTGACAGTGACTCATTCACTGACAGATGAAGCGCAATGGGTCATCGCTTAGACAACTTACGTTTTGACACGACCTATTATCCTGTGGCTGCATTCAGTTGCGCATTTTTCCTTTACCTGTTCAGGTTTGTGAAAAGTTTTCACTCAATGATTGCATATAATGTACATTATTTTTTCAGAAACATAAAAAGCTGAAATCTGAAAAATCGTAGTACTCGTATGGCCAAGAGTTTCAGATTTTTTTTTCTGGTTTTTGGCTTTGTAAAAATGCAAACTTTTGTTTCACCTGATCTAAAAACAAGATGGCTATGGAAACTGATGATGACAAAATTTTGTCATGCCTCTTGTCCCAGCCTCATGTTTAACTCATTTAGTGTTGAAAGAAGGCACTCTTACATCATATCATGTTAGACCAACCTGAAGATTTTGCATGATACAAACAAATGAGATAAGCTCAGTAAGAAATAAGCAACCTGCTTATTTATCAATCATTCAAAATCTGCCTTTTAATCCCACATATTCTTCTTTTTTGCCCTTTGCTTAATCTTTTATGAACAGAATGTGTTGAAAATGCCCTGGGGATGGAATTTTAAAAATATTATTTGAATACATTAAATTCAGTAAATCTTATCCCGGTTATAACAACTACCTTTTTTATGTTTTTGCGTTATTTGTTCTTTGCAATTTTTTTTTTACAGGTATGCAAGTCCAAAAATGTCCTCCAAATTCAGCTCCAAGTATAACTTGCTCTCCCATGAAGATCAAGTGGACTGGAACAACAGGTTTCACACGCATTTATACAAAATGAGTTGATTTGCGGATCTACATCACTGAATGTTATAGCCAAATCTTAAAGTAAATTTGCCACGTCCCATAGTGTATTGTGAGTTTATGTATCATGTCCAAAGAAAGTTCTGCAAAAAGGGAAAAAATAAAAGTGTGTTTACCTAGCCATTTTGGGGATTGATATTAAAAAGTCAGTGTTGTAGATCTGCAACTTGATTCATTGATTTAAAAGGGACTGATACACATGTATGTCTTGAAACAGTTCAAATGATTCTCACCTTGTAACTTCCGACCATTGAGACTCTGATACTGGCAAAAAGGCTTTCTTTTGTTATAATTAGCTTACAAAACGGCAAAGTCTGTGTTAGGCAAAGTTTTTCTGATCAAAGTGTTAAGAGTTTTTGGATGCTTTAGAAAGAGAAAAAAAATACTTTGAATTGCTCGATTTGTGAAACCATTCCCTTTTTATTTTTCAACATAAGACTTGTCTGCAACGGTTTCAAGATTTGATATATATCTTAATAAATTTAGGGATTAAAAAAAAATAAGTTGATATTTGAAATTGAAATTTTGTTTTTCTTAATAAAAAGATTTTTATCTCTGTATTGTTTTAAGTGCATCTTAGTTGACTAATATTGAAAGAAGTCAATTTCATAGGATTATTTGGATGATCTGATTATATTTTGAATGGGAGATTAAAAAAATGATATGTGTAATTTCTTTAAAAAAAATGCTGTTCAAATTTTCTGTGTGAATGTTTTTTTTTAGCTCTTGAATTGTCCATGTGTTCTATATCTCTATGCTTTTTTTTTTCCAACCAACACCAGAGTCAACTCTACTGTGCACTCTGTTGTTGTGAGCTGTATGTGTGCTTACACTATGCTGTCAGACAATGAAATTACTGAGGAACCAATCTGGTAGGGCTCCATCTACATCCTTAGAATGACAATTTACCTGTTTCAAACTTTCATTTTTTTAGTCAGGATTCTGATTGGGCATGTTCTGCAGTTTTTAGTTCGAAGACATATCCCATGAAATCCTATTTTAGTCGAGGTGATTGGCAGGAGCAGAAATCAGTCACTTTTATTATGTAACTATACAACTCTTGCTGCCTTACCAGTTTTTCTTCTTCCTATCCCCATCCACTTCAGGATGATCTCGGGCTTTAAGGCCCTTGCCTTGTCAGGTGGTTCAGTGGAGGACTTGAAAAATGAGATCTGCAGGTACCTTTCTATTGTCGATTCAACCGCCGATGCCTTAGCCTGACAAGGGCCTTAGAGCCTGAGATCATCTTTTTATGGACAGGCTATGCACACAAAAATTAATTCAAACATAACTTGAACCACAATAACAGAATCTTTTCTGCATATTTCAATGCCAGCCCTCAAACCCTCATATTGCCATCTATGCATTAATCAATAAATTTAGCATTGCTATGAATAGGGAAAACAAAATGAGATAGTAGTCAGTAACTCTGGTGTTGGAAGTTCTTAATATGAAACAGCATAAAAAAGCAGACAGTGGTGAATATGGTCAGTGTTGGAAATTATGCTAGGAATGGGCATTAAAGCTTGACATATGAAAAATAGAAGGCAAACGAGGCAGAAGGAAAGAAAGTGATAACCCGATTCGAAAGTCTTGATAAAAAGCTAATAATTATATTTTATTGTTATAAATCCTTTCTTTGATAACATGCGTCCCAGTTTATCATCCCAACAGGGATCTTTCTTTCCTTTTTCATGATTTGTAGATAAAATTTGCAAGTCATCATGTGCATTAATCTGGGTTATTGTCTCTTGATAATGAATCATTACTTTTTGAAGTACTATGTTTGTACCAACTTTTTTTGGAAGCAGCCAGTCCTCTTCATTGAAAGCTCAACTCATTTCCTGTTCTTTTCTGAAAAAAATTAATCTTAGGTCAATCTTTCTGGATAGCCTCAGTGTCCACTCTTATAAAAATGATTTTAAGTAATTCTTTTTTTTTTTCCTTTGTAATCATAGTTTGATTACAACGCAAAAGTAGAACTGTATCGAAGTGGAAATGAGTAACTTAGTTGTGTTGGTGATGTAGTCCAACAACCTTTGGAACACTTTGAACTAGATAAGATATGATTATCTATGTTAGTATGTCAACAGAACCTGTATGACATCCATACAACACATTTTAAATCTCCCTTATCAGTGGACCTGAATAAACTGATCTTATCTTATCATGATTTCCCAATTTTTTTTTCTTTCTTTTAATTATTATTATTATTATTATTATTTATATTATTATTATTATTATTATTATTATTATTATTATTATTATTATTATTATTATTATTATTATTATTATTATTATTATTCATGGTTGTTTCTAGTGGGATACTGAGTAGGGGTAGGTATCAGATTACCTTTTTGAGACAGTCTCTCAGTCCTCCTAGGGCCCTCATTAGCTTTGGTTCCACATGAGTGCACTCATGAGGACAGATGGATAATTTCAATGTAATATTTTTTAAATCAATTTAATCACCCAATAACCTATTAAAAACTGAGGCTAAAAATTTCAAACAAAAACCTGATAGAAATTTGCAAAAACTCTTTCATTTAATACTAAGTACAGTATTATAACATATAAAAAAACACACTTTTTTGTAATTGTCTGTCTAAATATGCACAGGAAATGTGAATAAAAATGTTAGCAAATTAATAAAAAAAACCAAACAAACCATTGTTACTCGCTGAAACAGTCAAATGAAAAAGTATGACTAAACAGAATAGGAAAGCAAACCTTTCCTTTTTATAACCAAAAATTTCTTGGAAGTTGCCAAGGGAAATACTTTGATACAAAACAACAAAAATCAGCACTATTGAAAAAAATTGATTCCAAGTTTGCAAATTTCTATAAATATGTTTCTATGAGTCAATAAAGTTACATTGTAAATGGCAGGTTTAGAAAATGGGTTAAAATAAGTTAATAAAATCCTTTAATTATTCTTAAGTATGAACTCTTTGATTAAAGTCAACATATATTCAAACTAATATATCAGGAACTTTTTAAAGAAGATCTAGGTTGCTACAAGAAAGGCACACCCACCTTCTTAAGATCTTTAACAAAACATTTTGAGAGCAATAAAATTTTAGTAAAGATTTTTTTTTTCTCTTTTCACCTGAGGCTTTTCAATAAAACATATCAAGGCAGACCTGAATGAGATTTTTTTGAGAATACTTTTAGTGAGAGAAAATGAATATATTTGTTATGGTAATTATCGTTAAATGGCAGAGACCTCTTTTTTTTTTATTGTACAACTTAATTCAATTAACTGCCTTTGGTTCATGAAAGTCTTATTTATGATTGAAGTAATGGCTGATATGAAATGCTTCCCATGCTGCTTATGAAACATTTTCCTAATAGTGAAATTCCATTTCTATGGTAGAAGTGAGGAAATTGCTCTCCCAGAAACAGATAACGAGGTTTAAAAATCTTTAGGGTGCTCTGAAGGTTGCATAGAATAAAAATAAAATATAATAGAAGAAGACAATTACCAAGTTAAAACTTAATTGAAACAAGGTTGGACAACACACGATGTAAGTTTTGAAAAAAACAAAACATGCAGGCAAGCGTGCGCATGCACAAATGTACACACACTCTCTTTTTTATTTTGTTTTTACTGAAGAATCCTAAGGACTAAATACTTAACATATATTTTGGGTAGTTCAGCTTCAAGATTGTTTCAAATCGATGGTTTCATTCTCTTTACTATATAAATTTATTTCCCTTGTGATATCAAAATCTTTAACTGATTAGATATTTAATCTATATGAATTTGACGGTCTTGATCCAGGTGGGACTCTCCTTTGGTGCGAACGAGCTGTGCCATTGTTGCAGGCTACATGACATCCGGTACGCTTTGCTTTGCAGTATGATTTTATTTACTAAATAGTTCAACTATAACTCCTTTAATGTTACTTTACCTTGGAGACTTATGGTTTTGGAATTTTTAATGTTGAGCACTTTCTCTGCTAAGGGATATCTTCTAGTTATTTCAGGTCCTCTCTTTCAAATAATGTTGTTTTGAAATAAGGATACAGAGCAACAACAAGGCGATTGTCAAAGTTTAATTTTATCATGCGTTTGATAAATAAGTGACCTATTTGTGACCAAGATCTTATTCAGATGTTGCACTTTTATACAATTATTTTTCCAGAAGTTTCAATTGGCTACTGTTTTCCCATGTACGTTAAGCTTGTTATTTTAACAAAGAGAATTCTTTTTGGCTACATGGCATCATGAAATACTCATGTTTTCTATTAATTTGACTTATTTAGAGATTGATCTGATCCTCAACAAACACATTTACAAATTGTAAATAATGTGAATGATTTTGTAAGCTCATTGAACCGAACCGTGCAGCAGTCCCACAAAATGCTTATGCATGGATTGTTGGCTTAAATTGAAAACCCTAATCTAGATAGGTAGAAAAAAATGCAGTTTCTCTCAGCATTCAAAATTTTCTGTAATAGACATGCTAAAGACTTTCTGTACATAAAGCAGTGAAAATTTGTTTTTCTGGTATTTTGGATTTGGGTAATCTTTTACATTTATGATACTTTGCTGCTGTTATAGCATTTTATTTTTCATGAGCTTGGGAAGAACACAAAATTCCAAAGAAGCATTTTTTTTAATGCATGTAAAAAGGCGCATAAAAATTATATTAGCCACTTTTGAAAGTAGTAGGTTTTCAATTCAATGAAGCAAGTGAAAGACAAAAATACTTTAAAATTTGTCTGATAGTCTATTGAGAACCCAACAGATTCATTTTCCTTATTAATTGTATTTTACAGATTTAATGTTGCTTTTTTTTTTCAAAATAGCTTTATTTTTTTAAATACATTTTTTAAAAAGAACTTGATTTGTATTGCTGCTATAAGATAGCCAATGCAAGAGATATTTTATTCTTTATTCTTCCTTTTTTTTTTCGTGCAGATGTAATCATAATGGCTGTTCATTACCAACAAATGGGGGAAGTATTTTATGTGCTGCATCATGGTGCTTCAATATATGCATACTATTATGTTATGGTTAGTAAAAGTATCCAATGTTTTTACTATTATGTCTTAGTGTTTTTTTCTATGAATTAATCCAAATCGAGTATAATCTAAGATCAGACCCATCAGTTTTTTTTTTTATGAAGTGAGCCAAAGCGAGTAAAATCGAGCAATAAAAGCATTCGTTTTTCTGTATGATTTGAGCTAGATGGAGTATAGTTTAGCATTAACCTCATTAGTTTTCCTGTATGATTAGAGCCAAAGCAAGTATAATATAGCATTAAAAAGATTGGTTTTTCTTTATGAATCGAGCCAAATCAAATCTAATTTAGCATGAAACACTCTAGTTTTTCTTTATGAATCGAGCCAAATCAAATATAATTTAGCATGAAACACTCTAGTTTTTCTTTATGAATTAAGCCAAATCAAATATAATTTAGCATGAAACACTCTAGTTTTTCTTTATGAATCGAGCCAAATCAAATATAATTTAGCATGTATAATTTAGCATGAAACACTCTAGTTTTTCTTTATGAATCGAGCCAAATCAAATATAATTTAGCATGAAACACTCTAGTTTTTGTTTACGAGTTGAGTCAAAGTGAATATGCATAATCTTTGGCTTTAAATAATTCATTTTTCTTTATGAATTGAGCCAAAGGGAGTATAATTTAGCATTAAACACATTACTTTTTCACTATCAATTGAGCCAAATCTAGTGTTCAACATAACTGAATCAAGAAGTTAATCATTTGTTTCTGTCGTTGTTTCTATTGCACTGATTTCTAATGAGTATTGGTAGCCAGTAATTGCTCTCTTGTTTTTCAGTACATTCTTTTTCTTATTATCGCAATACAAGTGAGAAGCTTGCTCTCTGATTAAAAGAAAATTTTAATATTGGAGATTGTGCAAGTTTGGAAACCAAAACTTTGCATAGTTATTTTGCTTGAACTTATATCTTATTCTGTCAATGCACATAATCCTGTATGAGTAATTGCTCTCAGTTGACTATACCTGCATATTACATCAGAAGTTTTGATTTATTAAAAAGCAGGGGGTTTCTGTGTCAATCAATGAAAAAAAGTTACGTATAGGAAGGCAATAATTTTTGTATCTATTAACATCTGCTTTTCAGACGTACGGTGTATTGCCCTATTTTGCTAACTACAGGCTAGTCGCGGAGTTTTCAACACCTTTTGTGAACCAGAGGTAAATAAGCAAGCTAAAAATAGATATTTTTAGCTACGACTTTTCAACCAGAGGAAGGAAAAAAACTTTAATTTAAAAATACTGTCCCATCAGGTTTTTTTTGTCTCTAACTTTATGGTGTGAAGATACAAAAGCTTTAATTTTTGTGATAAATGGAGAAAAAAATTATGTTTTCCAGTACTTCTTTTTTTTTAAGTTGAAAAAAAAAAGATATATGTAAGAAATAAAAGAAAAAACAAAAGTTGGAGGAAAAGAAAGAACAAAAGAGAAAAAACAATCATCTCATGGACATAAGTCACTGAGGATATTTATGCAATAGAAAGTTCGAAAAATTTTATTGACTCAAAAAGATGGTAAAAGTATAAAGTATAATGTTCAAAGTCACATAAAGTTTGACAGAATTGGGATAGAGACATGTTTTTTTATCCATACAAATGTAAATTATAAGCTAATACATGTACTCATAAGTCAATTTGTCCCACATGTGACTTGAGCCATGTTTAACCATATTGCTTCATACATTTATCATAGCTGTGATTTGGTAATTCCAATTAAACCTTAACAAAAAGGAATATTTTGTCATGCTTAATTCCAGATATTTGTTTTTTTTGCTTTGAAAGAAATTTTTTTTTTAAAGGCAAATGCTTCTCATTTGCCATGTTCAATATTTCTCAATTTAACTCTTTTTACTTTTTTGTGCTTTGAAAGAGAGCCATTTAGTGGCACCTTTTTTATTTATGGCTATTATCTCTCTGGGATATATAAATATACTCATATATTTTGCTCTGGCTTACAGGTGGTTCCTAACTCAACTTGGATATGAGAAGTCAAGTGCCGTTTTTGTTTCCAATGGAGTCGCCATGGCTCTGACGTTTTTCCTGGTCCGTATTGCAGTTATGCCTTCCTACTGGCACCGTGTTTACAGTGTGTACAACACGCCGGGCTTTAACCGGCTGGGCTACATCCAGCTCTGCCTTATCATTCCATGTGTTATCCTGGATGTTATCAATATCTACTGGTTTTATAAAATATGTGTGGGTGCCTACAAAATTTGCTGCATGTTTTTTGAGACAGAGAACGACAGCCCCAACCCCAATTCAACCAAGTTTTTGCCAGGGTCAGCGATTTTTAACAAAACTCTGAGCAGTTTTATGCCGAAGAGATCTCTGGTTCCTACCGTTGTAAATACCAAAAAAATTGATTAAAATTTTTCCCACATGTATGTAAATTAAAAAAATATGTAATAAAAATAAACTAGAAAGGTTAATCATGAAGTACTTTTGATTTGAAAAAAAACAAAGGAACCACATATCGTCACTGCTCTTTGATAAAGGCAAATGTCTTTTTGGGATTTTAAGTGAGTTATGGGAAAATATTCTTGTCCTTTGGGTAATCTTAATGTGAATCAGTCCCACAAAATGCGTCGTGTTGTGGGTCTACATCACAGAAATCAACTTAAAATGTTAGAGTAAAGAAGCAAAAATTTCTGTACTTTATGTTCAGAGGGTCTACTTCATAGAGAATTGAGTATCTTTTCAGCCCTCTAAGTAATGATTTTAACTTATTATTATCAATCATGCAGAATTGCAGCTTGACTCATTTTGTGGGACTGCTACACAAATGACATCTCCAGTCTGTTTATCTATTTCAATAATTGCAAAATTCTATTGCTGCATTTATTTTCAATAACCATTATGTGATAGAAGGCTATTAGGCTCAGAAATTCTGTGATACAAGAACTGCTTTTTTTTTTTTATATGTTTGCCAGTATCCTAGAGCAGTGGCAATATTTCTCAAGGTAGTATTATGTTAATGAATCTATTTTTCATGTGCCAGTCATTATTTTTATTTCTTTACACATGTTGATTTTTTTTTTTTTTTATCGTGTAAAAACAGCTGAGCATATCATGTCTGAGTGTGATCACAATGTTTTTTTTTTTTTTCTAAGTATTACAATTTTATTGTATTTTAAAGCACAAAAAAAACAACTTCTTGATTTATTTGCTGAAAGAAATAAAATTGACGGAAATTCATTGAAATTATCTTACGCTGTTAGGGATGGCGCTTCTTTCTTCTTGGCACAGCCATTACCAATTGTTTAGACATATGAAATCTATTGATGGGAAATGAGCCACTTGTTTGCTTTAACACCCAACAGAGATAGATAGAAATCAAATTACTTTGACAACCAGGGTCAGGGATAAGCGGATTCTCCCCCCCC
>BLXT01007690.1:297936-316323 GCA_019648995.1 Plakobranchus ocellatus | reverse complement strand
CCCCCCCCCCCCAAAGGAGGGTGAAAGAGCCTGAGGTCACATAAGAGTGAATTAATAACGTGAACAGAGGGAAGTATCAAAAACACAACTGTTCATCGAGACACCTTCACATCTGTTGGTAACACAGTGGATAACGCACCCACTCTGAGATCTGCAGTAACCGTTCTGTCGCGGGTTCGAGTCCCCTTCAATGGTACTCTGGCCTAAAAGCCTGTGATCTACACAAAAATTAACACAAAAAAAATTTTATTGTGAATAAGAAATCTAGGATATAAATAGACCAAGCAGAGACTGTCAGCATACTCTGTTGTGTACCGTAGGCCCAATAGTGTTTACTAGTTTACTTAATAAAGGCAAAGACAGTAAAGTAGTAGGGGGATAAAGGCACGAGATATTGGGCCATGTAAGCGTGAATGAAGCTCATGACAGGTGAAAGTTAACCACTTAGACACCGTGTAAACATAATTGCCATTTTGTTTCTAATTACAATCCTTTTCTAGCTACATGTACTCTCAAATGGTTGATTACAGTTCACGAAGTAAGGGATAAATGCTGGGGGTGTTTTTTCGCTCGCTTTTAATGAAAAGAAGGAAATAAAGTTTCCACGAGAATTCGTCCTCTACTGAACCGGATTGAGCTGGATAGAAGGAGACGGTTGCAAGTAGCGAATTAGAGAAACTTGTCTCCTAAGTCGTAAAATAACCCGATATCAGCTTTAATTGGTTGATTTAGATTTCTGAAATTTGTGTCCTAGACCCAAGGTCGTTGCTGGGTTGAATTACTATTTTTAGAAAATGATGAAAATAGTTTATTATTTGGGATCAAGAGTGAGTAATGTTAATATTGGCATTGGCCACTGACGTAGATTAAATAATTTAGATAAGCGCCGTATAGAAGTTGACCTTAGCAAAACGACCTCGAAAGCCTAGCAGACGGTCGTCTGGGTCGGTGAGCACTTTTGCAAATCTCGAGATTTCTACCTGAGTCACTTGGGGGTGACTTCTCTCATTTGCCGGCACAACGTCTGTGTCGCGCCACTTTTTCTGTCGTTGGACTTACGCTGGAATACGCCATTCTTTCGTTGTGAAAAATGGATAAGTTGGCAGTATTTTCCCTAAGATATTAGAAAAAAAATTTAGATTTAGATCTAATCTAGGTCTGCTTTTGAATTGATTTTGAACTGATTTTAAAAGGCTTAATTTAATTACATAGAATTAATTCTGGTTTTAAGTTGTAGAACCAAAAGTGCCCATTAAAATTTCGATTTGAATTGAATAAAGGCAAACTCCTTTAATCGAATATACTTTATAAGCAAAGCTGGCAGTAGTTGTGTTAAGACATAAAATTTGTTAAGACTTTTATTAACAATTTTACAATGAACATACAGAGCTGCACACGTGATCTTGCATTAGATAGGCCTAAAGACGACCGCCAAAATGCGGCAGAATCTCGTTTGCTGGCACCTCAACTTAGTTCAATATTCATGCATACAATATTTTAATCCGACAGTTGAATTACTGTTTAGAATCAAGATTTTAAATCCCCTTTTACATAATTATGTATAAAATTCGAATTTTCTGTGTCGAAATGGTTATTTACTCTTCAGAAACGTTGTGAACCGCAGACTGCCTTGATCAATTTTTTTTAACCACTTTCCAGTTTTACCAACTTTAATTTGGAGTAGCAACACCTTGCAAGGCATTCTATCAGACCTAGGGGAAATGTCGGCCCACATCCAGGAACACGGCTGCAAGTTTAAAAGCTAAGTAGATCCATATTACGTTCACTCTTAGTGTAAATAATTGTTTCTATTATGCCATTTGATTTATTTTACGATTTCCAACACTACATATCTAGTTTAAAGTAATCTTTACGTTCAGTTGGATATTCAGGAAAATTAAAATTGTTCTTGACATTCCTTTCCATTTTATTTGCATCTTCTCCAAATAATTGTCCTTTCAATATTTTTGTTCCCAACGGATTCTGAAAAAAGCAATGTGTTCTATTTATTCTATGTAAGCCAAAAAAAAAGAGGTTCGTCGTTCTAAATATGACTCATGCCTCATTTACATTTCAATATCGGCTTCAAGAAATATACTTCAGGGTGGCAAATGAAATTACACCAACAATGGAGTTTATCGAGGTGACTTGTAAGTAATGTAATTGTTATAACGGATGTTGTATAGTGTACCTTCTTGTTTACATATAATAGGTGGGTCCTATTGTTTTTGTCATTTAGTAATAAAAATTACAATTTATATTCAAATAAGTCTGAAAAATGAAAACGTGTGCTTTGAAAAATTAACATTGTTGCTCAGTGGAGGATGTTATCAAAAGAGGCGAGAATAAACTGTCCCCGGTTAAAATCGCCCAGGTTTGGGCATTGCGGTCTACAAAATAGTGCACAAAACATTATGTGACAATCTACATCTAGGTCCCTCATGTCTCTAAACGTAGAAATTGAAACAAAATTCATGTTTCACATTTTTTTGTTGCTGTCTTGTGCGTGATCGTTACAGCTTAATAAAGGTTGGAGAAGATTGGCTTTACATAATGATCGAGATATAGGGTGGAGGGAGAGATTCTTTCAAACCATATGGATATGAAAGGGTAAATTTAATATAAGATATTGCCAGAACGACTGATGCCACTTTGTCAAACAAAAGGCCTAATGCGATATGTATTTGGGGTGAAAATTTGACTCCTGTAAGAATGTAGGTATAGATAGCCCTTAAACTGCTGGGGAAATTTTGTAGAGCTTGCTCGCGACAATAATATGGCCATATTATTTTATTTGATCTGTTCCAGATCGATTTATAATAAGAAAAAGACGAAATCTATGAAAGGTCCTTAATGCGTTTAGAATGGAGTTATCATTAAGACTTTGCTCCCTTAGTGTTTGTAAGGAGCGGATATATTTTAAAAATTTCAAATATATATGTATATACAGAAATTTAGAGACAAATCGGTAGAGATTGACACTAACCCGACTGGTGATATACGTACTACAGTATGATAAACAAAAAAAAAATTGTTTCAGGCCCTATAAATCGAGGTCAACATTTTTGTTTGGTGAATGTTTTATTTGGTACCGGTTACTTAAATTGTCCATTAATTGAGTCTTAACAGGGATGCTCTATGTGATTAGAAAATCCTACCTAAGTTGAATACAGAATATTACGACTATTTTATTCAAAATTTGTCACAAAGGATGAAAGCTGCCAAGACAGCCAAATTCACAAAGCAAATTAAAACTCCTTGTTACATTCACATTAAAAGATGATCTCTAAGCTTTAGTTTATGAACTTAACTCTAAGTATATTATGCAATAAGTAGCCTAGAATAAGAATGAGCTTATTTTAGAATTTAAAGTTCATTCCTCAGCCGCTCCATCTAATTAGTTGGGATGGTTGAAAAGTACAAGTACACAAAGCCGTTCGCTTAAAAAAATTGTCCTGATGGATTTAATGGCGGGAAGGAAATATCACTATAAAACAACGCTGAGCAAAACAGAACGGCCCAAATTCATGGTTGGAGTGTTTTAAAATTTCGGTATGAGACATCGATGAGGCTTGCTTGTGAAAGCAAATGTTAAGACTTTACAATAGGCCTTTTGTACAATGCTTTTGCCTTTGCGAATGTTAAGAGGCATGATATTATTTACAACATGAATATCTGTTGATTGGCATTGAACTGAAGATGATGAGGGTAAAACCTTGCTCAGAAAAGCAAGCTGCGACTATAAGAGTAATATAAACTATAAATGAAGCAAATGGAAAGCATAATGAAATTAAGCTTGAAAATACATATTCTCTGAGCCGAAAACCGGATCAAAACAAATTTGGTTGAAAAGTTCATATATGAAAGTGGCGAATTAAAAGCCAAATTGTGTATAAAAATATACTCGTAAGCGCAATCCTTAAAAAGTATTGTAAATTCTCTTTTTAAAAAAAAATGAAAATAAACGGGTACAAATTGAATGCAAAATTGTACTGAAAATGTTTAGCAGATAAAACCTTATTTTAAAATGGTGATTGAAAATGTAGGCTCTAAACCTAAAAACGGAAAAAACAAAGCAAAATCAGCTTGAAGTGCGATTTGTAACGGTAAAATCTTGATTTTGAAAAGTTGAAAATTTGCATCTGAAGGTAGAGCAAATGGGAAACTAACAAGTTTGTGAGATCATCGTTAGTCAACGCCTATTCAGGTTGTTAGCGAACATCCACCAGTCATCGCAACATTGAGATGATTCAAAATTAGCATTTCATTACATTTAGCAGGTTTTTATCAAAGTGCCCATTGTTGGGCTCTTGTTCCTCTGATCATGCATGATCGGTAACTTTGGGTAATTTTACCCAAACTTATCCACTGGACTGGTGAGAGTTGAAAATCTCACTGATATGGAACACAGAATCTTGGCTTTGAAAGGTCACAAACTTTAACCCTGTCTGCCTTTCTACTTTATATGATGACGTTCGTGTCAAATCAATTTTTTTTTTTTAATTTGAGATGAGAGATGATTTATACCTAGCTCATAACTGAAGCATAATTACTGCATATTACTGTACAACAAAGTAAGTTTAATATTGGTTTCGTGTTTTGGGCATCTCGATATCGGATGCTACAACCAGAAAACACAAACGAAAATCAAAATGAACTTTTTTTACTCAAATACTCAAATACTCAAATAATGCCAGTTTGAGTAGTTCTTCATTGGGTCGTGAACGAAAAAAAAACAATGTAAAAATCAGCACGAGAATGCAAAAAGTTTAGATCGCAAAAAAATGCAAAAATGATATCGCTCAGCTGTGAGGCGATTTAAGTGGCCCAAATAGTGTAAACGACTTTAATACAAACAAAGGAAAATTTTTTTTGTTTACTATCAAAAACAAAAAATGTGTAATATGTGATTGAATAAGTTTGTTCTTATAAAGCAGAAATGGGCCACAAGCGCTGTACCAGTCCTGCACTTCGGTTAGAGCCGAAAGTATGCAATGAAAATTTAAATTGATTTGATATGTGCACCTTACAGCTTGGGTAGAGAAAAATGAAAATATAGCGAGGTTTACTCCAGAAAATCGTGTTAGCTGTATTGGGGTGAGAAAATCAGTTAGTGAAATCCAAATTTGTTTCACACATTGTCTCATCCAATTGATTTAAAAAATGGCATCTGTCGCATAAATGAGTATTGTGCAAACAGGTATTCATTTAGATTTGCTAAATATTAAGAACAAAAGAACACGCTATGGTGTGACAGTTACGTGAAAATCTTGACCACTGCAAAGTGCACCATGCTGCACCATGACCCAAACGAATCTAGTGTTTTCCAAATGCAACATCAAAAATGTCCGATGTACATTTACAAATGTAAATACGATGTACATTGTACAAATGTACAACATTGTACATTGTACAAATGTACATTGTTTTAAATTGTCCACTAGTCTGACGATGAAAGGTCTAATGAATTTTTAATCTTGCCTTATCTCTTCATATGTTATTTACAAACACCCTATGGAATAATGTACAAAATTACCAGTTTTTAATGGATTAAACTTGTTTCACACGATTGCAATGCGTGGCTAATATTTTTTTATATTATATTCCTTAAAAGCGACAGGCAACAAGATTGTTTCCACGGAGAAATGATGGAAAGGTGACTGTGGAACGGAGGATATCGAACGTGGAGTACTTAGCAGGGATGACCTTCAAAAGATATGAACTGGGAAAGACAAAAGTATTTTCTGTGAAAATACGTGGTAGGGTTTTTTAAAACTCTTTGCCCTCTATGAGAATGTTTGGCTAATCAGATGATTTCTTCTCTTTTCTTTTAAAAAGAGCTGGCTGGCATGAAAATTCTTAAAGTGGAGTTTGCCCAGAATACAGTGAAAGGTCACAGACTTGAGATGTTGAGATCTGCCTGGAATATTTTGCTCCCGTGGCCGTACAGTTGTAATGTTTTGGGGGAGGCAAGTGTCAAGCAGTAAGTTTCTATTTAGTTTTAATGTCACCATAATATCACAATTTAAAATAAGTTGTGCTGTAGTGTGGTAGCATTTTAGAACTAATTCCTATTGTTAGGAACGTTTAGTAAATAAACTCTGTCTTTTTGTCCTTAAGTGGCTTGCATCAAACAAAGCGTTCTTGAGTTTTCACAGAATTAACGGGATGGAGATAAAATTGTGCTGAAAAAAAGGCTCTCGCTCTTGCAATATCGCCGTCTGCTCTTACCCATCAAAGAGTGTTGGGGAAAGACCAAAACATCTATCTGTAAGTGATTAATCGATTTCGCATGTGTTTGTATTATAAAAACGTGGACATGATGTTAACACCGAGTTTGGCATATTCATTTTGAGTCTGCAAAAAACTTCTATCACTGTATTCGAACCCTTGCACCAAAGTTGGTCAGAAGAGGCCAACAAGCCTGAGATCACGAAGTGCTTATATTCATTCAAAGGATGAAAGAGGGGAAACTGCCGTTTCAGAGAAGTTATCAGTATATTGGATTAAAAAGTTTTCTTTAGCACAGATGCTTCAACCAGAATTAATTTTTATTTAATCTCCGTCAGTAACCTTTGCATAATATTCTAAAAAAGCGACGATGAAAGTAGATCTAAGGCTGTAATTTCTAGATTTTAAATATTTTCTGTTCTTTATTTCTCTTTTCTTTTTTAGTCTTTTGGTCAAATAGACTAGTGTTATGGCCGAGAAGCTAAGATGGAGAAAGCAGTAACAAAAATTTGTGGATCAGGTAAGTGCAGGCCTTGAAACTATCATTTTTTTAAGTAAAAATTTCTAAACCAAAGGTCATAGAGGGGCGCTGGAAATTGTGACTCCAGAAAGTCATGCCGTGTAGATAGTTTTTATAATGTTTCATTAGTCTGTGACTCTTAATATAGAACATTTGCTTTTTTGTTTTAAGAACAGCGGCTGAGAGGAAGAGTAACAGAGCAGGAGGGATGGGGTGGGACAGGACTGCAACAATGGAGACAGAAATTGCAGCCAATCAGACGGTGGATCAGGTAGGTGTATGCTTTCACTTAGTTGTTTAGGTATTTAAAGATACCCACAATATTATTAAACATACACAAATTTATTTTTAGATGATGAGTTTACTTGCGGTGTTTTATTTCTTTAACCTTATTTCTTTGAGGACATAAATTAGATGAGGAAACCCAGATAGTGATATTGTATTGAATAGATACGGCATGAAAATTGAATGTTTTTTTCACTAATTCAGCATAAACACATTTTTTTTCCTTTCACCGTTTCACATACTTTTTTTTTTTCAATTTTTTTATATATTTATGAATTCAAACTGTTTCCGTCGTTTTTGTTTTCCAGATTAAATCCACTAGACCAGTTACGTTACTCGCCATTGGAAGACTATAGTGATGTCTATGATGATCTGCAATTCAAATCATCTCGAGATTCCATGAAAAGATAACGGGGATGACAATGTTAGTACGCATTGTAAACTTACACAGATATTGGCGTACTTCACCTGCTTCGCTCAGAGCCGAGGGTATGTAATGAAAATTTTTACTTGGTTTGAAATGTGCATCTTGAAGTTTGGATGGAGAAAAATGAAAGTATGGCGAGGTTTACTTCAGAGAAATATGTTAATTCGGCCCACATAAAATTGTATCAAGCATGGGATGAAAAAAAATCCATCTGTAGCAGATAGAATATAATGCAAACAGGTATTCATTTAGGTCTGCAAAACTTGATGGAATGAAAGTACACGAAATGGTATGAAAGGTACGTTCTGCGAATCCAATGTAGGCTTTATCAAATGCAAAATCTAAAGGTTCAATTTGTTCTGAAGTAGAAAGCTTTACATTATAATATATAGGTTTGACGATGAAATACGTATAAATTTTCAATGTTATCTTATGAGAAAGCCTTTGGGTGTGCTCTCAAATGCCAACTAGAATTATGCAAAACTACTTTTTTGAATGAATCGAACTTATTTCAAAGTATTACAACGCCTGGTTAATGGTGTAACGTTTTCTTCTTGAAGTGACAGGAAACAAGATAATAGCTTGCTCAGAGATATGATGGAAAGATGACAAAGTGGACTGGATATGTAGTTGGGAGTCTTTTACCACCAGTGATCAGCCAAGCAAAGATAAATGCATTGGGAAAGACAAAAGTATTGCCTGTGAAAATATATTGTAAAGTAGCGTAGTAGCAAGATTTTATAAAATTAATGTTTGCACCACTATGACAATGTTTGGTGAACATGATGATTTTTGTTTATATTTTTCTTTTAATAGCTAGACTGATCTATAAAAACGTGTAAAACTAGTGTTTTCACAGAGATATGTTAAGAGGTCACACAATACCGTAGAAGTAGACATCAGCTTGGGATATTTCTTTTGGGGACGCAAGTGTCAAGCAGTCAGTTTCTACTTAAGATTGTGTTGTAGTGTAGTAGTGTTATAAAAATGCTACCTTGTAAAAAATAAGGAACAGCCATTTTTGCTTTGCTTGCAAGGTCTTCTACACTGTCAGGATTTTTTAATTGAAAGTCCAGACGTTCATGTCACCAGGAGTAAATTCTACAAAGTAATTACTATGAAAGGACTTTTCCGAGAGGTCAACACCTCTCGCATAGTGTCTATAGAAACATTTGTGTCTTTGTATAGTTTCATGTTTTTCCCATACTCTCGGATTTTTAAGGGACTGATGCAATCGTGACCTATGATAGAAAGGGAATTAATAGAAACCCTGAGATCAACTATAAATGATGGACTGGATATATCAATGATCAATTGATAATACTTAGTAGGGCCTATGTCCTAAAGTGGTTGGCATCAAACAAAGTGTACTTGAGTTTTCACAGAGTTGACGGTGACGAAAATGTGGCAAAACAGTGCTGGAGAGCTCGTACTGGGCTGGAGAGATCGTACTTAAAACATTTCCGTCAGATCTTGTCATCAAAGGAGACTGTATTGGGAAAGACCAAAGCATCCAAATGTAAGTTATCACTTGAGTTGATCCTATACGCATTACTATTTAAACAGAGATGATCTTCCGCCACCAAAGTTGGTCAGAAGAGGCCAACAAGCATGAGATCACGAAATAGTGAATGATCATAACAATATGGCAGTATGTGTTTACATTCAATCTGGAGGGGGAAATGATATATTGCAGTTACAAAAGAATTGTCAGAACAATTGGTTTAACAAATCTCTTCTTTAGTGAAGACCTTTTAACCTGATTATAATTTTGTTTTCTTTTCGTTAGTAATTTTTGTATCTTAATTTATGCTATAAAAAAAAGCGACGATGATGGAAAATTTAAGGCGACAGCTTCATTTCGAGATTGGTCTGTTTTTTGTTTTTTTTTATTGTTCTGTTTTTTGTTTTTCTTAAGGCAATTGGTCAGACATCCCAGTGGAACGGCCCGAGAGCAGCCAGGATGGAGAAAGAATTGAGAAACTTGTGGATCAGGTAAGTGTAGGCCTTGAAACTATTTTAAAAATTTTTTTTAATCTAAACCAAAGCTCTTGGATCTGCGCTGGAAATGCTTGCTTCAGAAAATAAAGCTTTGTACTGTGTAGTGTTTAATATTGTTTCATTTAGTGCTGTGACTCTTTGAATAAAGCACAGCTCTGTGTTTTGTTTTAAGGACTGGGACTGAGAGGAAGAGTAACAGAGCAGGAACGATGGGATGGATCTGGACACCAGCAGTGGAGATAGGAATTGCAGCCAGTCAAACAGTAGATCAGGTAGGCGTATGCTTACACTTAAGTCGGTTAGATAGCTCAAAGATTTTCTTAAATGTGTGAAAGGAAAATACTCTTATGGAAATATTTGACTTATTAAATTGACGACATGAATAAGATTAGGGAATACAGACGGTGAACTTGTACTAAAGAGACACGGCATAAAATTTGAATTTTTTTTCTGACTCAGCACACAGTTTTCTGTTTTCCTTTCACCGTGTCATAGATACAAATGCTTTATATATTTTAGTATTGAGTTACAGCCAAATTTGTCTAGATTTAATTCATTATATCAGTTATGCTGCGCTTCATTGGGAGACCGTAGTGATGCCTATGATAATCTGCACTGTTATGCAAACTTATACATAGGGTATCAAGCAAACCATCTCGAGGTTTCCTAAAAGCCCGTTGGCGGCCAAAATGTTTGCCATGTCCAGAGGAGCATGCAAGGCGCATTGGTTTATACTTGCACCAATATTAGCAGGGACCTTTCTTACCTGGGTTCCAGTGGGCAAATAGCTGGCCTGGCGCTGGCCTGTGCTTGCCTGATTCTGACCTGGTGCTGGTCTGACGCTTTCCTGAGATCACCAGGTAGAGGACTAGCCATATAATACAAGTTGGCGATAATCTTCGTGTGTAATCATTCTTGCTTTCCAAAAATTTCACCATAACTTGCAACATCTTTTCACTTATGTATTTTAATGTTTTCAGCCAATGGATTGACTGGAGAAGAGTTGCAGCACAAGAGATGACCAACCCGATGGTTTAACATCTTCCAAACATAGGATCAGAGGGTAGGTTTGATAACCTTTTATTTTTGGTAAGATAAAATGTTTGCACAAGAACAGTTTCCACTTGGGATACATTTACATTGGAGGCTTCAATATTTTAGTCAGGTCACGTTGTTCCTTGCATCCTAATCTGTTCCAAATTTCTTTAATGAGGAGGCCTTGGTGGCGCATAATGAGTAGTTTTGGGAACTGGAGGTGCGAGGTGCGATTCTTTAGGGGCAATGTGCTGATGAGGGTGAGGTCTCATCCATACACTATAATCTTTAGCCTGACGGAGGACCTATATATTGACAGAAGCATGAGGGCAAAAATACAAATGGATGGCGCAAGCTTGCCAAACAATCGCTCTGTCTAATGCGTTGTTGGATGAGTGTTGGTGACTGCCCTTGATATCGGCAATGCTATCTTTTTGAGGTTTTAATCCACAACCAGCGATCGGCCCTGCTATGGACTAATGCGGGTCTCAGAAAAAGTGTTTTAACAATAAAATTGCTCTCTTCACACAGGAAAGTTATTAGCGTCTAACATTCTTTTCAATAATTTGATTCTTCAGATCAATCGAGAATGGTGGAACTTCAATCGTGTAGAGACTACATAGCTTAATAACTTACATTTGAAATTGTCATTTTGCTTTATTGTGATAAATTTGTATTGCCTGTAACAATAATATGACTAAGAAAGGCAGTTGAAGCGAAAGCACAGCAAAGTGTGTGTCCATACACATGTAGTCGCGCTTAGCGACTCTATCTGTGGTAGTTTGAGATCCACAGCAATTCACAATCGCTCCACCTGTGTTTGAGATTCTTAACGCTTGGCCTGAGGCCCAGCGAGGGCTTGTTTTGACTGGCATCACGTTAAGTCCATTTGTATATCACCACCCAAATATAGCACCATAATTTCTTAGTGGTCAAATCCGTTTCCAATAACGGTACGTCTTACTTAGCGTGTAGTGTCGGTGAAGACTGAACTGAATATTAATTTTGGTCAATTTCAGAAAACACTATGATATAGGCATATATGCAATCTGCCCTTGAGACCCCTAAGCATCTCTCCTAGCATTAAGCCTGCACTAATACTCAGAAAGTTCTACCTTGCCATCTGCAGGGATCTTTCTGTCACGGGTTCCAGCACTGCCACCGGCGACCTGGTCTGATGAGGACCTAAAAAGCCTGAGATCACCTTGTTGTGGACTGGCGTATACAAAAAAAAATCAATCAAACCTTAATAAGGCAGTGTACAAATGTATCAACTGGTAGTGCAAGGGCTACATGGTGAAAGTGGATGATTTATAGCCATTGATATTCTTTCACATTCCTTCTCTCCATCTTCGTCTTTTCCCGTCGTCTCCATCCAGGCCTATATCTTTCATGATGCTCAGTTTCATGTATAGATAGGGTGACAAAATACATCACTTTCATTAAACTCTTTGTACCTGAATCAATTTATTGTTGGCGCAGCTATCTTTCTAATGGTACATATTATTGTCCAGGGTTTGTTTTTTATCCGGATATTACAGTTGACAGTTTTGCCAATGTTAACTTCGGCATTCTACAATTATAGATTTCTTTTCTACCCGTCAACGTTACCAGATGGCGAGATGGAAGATGGAAAATAGGCCTTGTTTAAAATTTTTCATTTTTGCCCATTTGGATAGATTTTTTCCGATGCCGTATCTCGTGTTCGATCCTTAAAAGGTTATTCATAGTCCGCAGTTGCAGTTTGGATGCTTTTCCTTTTGGTGGGCTAGTACATCTCTAAGCTTATGGCAACATTAGTTTCGGCTATTACTTGTTTGGTGGGGTTTCATGATCTTCAATTTTATCTCTGAAATCGATTCGATGGCAAGGAGGCGAAATCTCTATTTCATCTACGCAAATTTTTTTAACGGCTAAATCATTTGTGTGTAACTATGATCAAAGCTTTTAAATAATCATTCTTTATCGTCCTTGTATATTTTGGTAATTGTATTTGATTTATTTAGGTGTAAGCTTACCTAACAGAACGCTTATTCTTCACGTCCGTGCATATACGAATTTTATCAATGCCTTCCTTTGGTATTGTTATAAGGGTAGTCTAATTATGTCTTGGCTGTTGTTCTTATTGTTATTGCTATTTTTGTCATTGTTTTTAGTAGAAGTGAGATGATGTTGAGATTGTTGAGAGAGCGAACTATGGAATCGATGGTAAACATTGTAAAACTTCCTTGCGCATCATTGTATTTCTGTTAAAATCTGTACCTTTTTGCTTTTCTTTCTGAATCTACTGAACACCTCTGGGTTTCAGAGCAAGTCAGGAGATTCGTTCATATTTGATATATATCTGAAGTACTCCAGTATTGTTTGGGGATTTGAAAGTTGCAGCAAGATAATCAGTTTTCTGGTTTTGCATTTGACGTTTTTAAGTTAACTTTAAAGGATTCGTATGCGTTGGATATCGTTTTGACATCAAGAATATGTACGACAAAGCTAACATAATATTCTCCTTCTCAATCCGTTATTTAGCTTTGACTCTCCGTCTTTGGTCTTATTGCTTAGCCAAAGTTAGCATTATCCTCTCTTCTTATTTAAAACAAATTAATACTAATCATTGTCCTAATGGTTTATCGGATAGAAGATTTTAAAGTTCTGCAATAGCCTGATGACGGCCACTTGTGGTCAAAAAATTTTAATGATTTTGACTTGGTCTTAAACTGACATAGCTATTTCAAAAAGGAAAAAAATTATATTTATACATTTAAATGCAAACCGCTCTTAAACCTAATATTGGCCACGCTATAAGACGTTTGGTAATGCGCCGTCGAACTGTCATATCTAGATTATCCTGTGATAGATGTTGGCTTTCATCCTTCTTCAGGCTCTGTGTTTCAAGGCTTAACAAGTAGATTGTAATACAGCTTACTGAGATAAAATGATTCTTCAAATGCACCTAAAAAGCATGCGCAAGCTATATAACACTTTAAAAACAGCTATGATTGTGATGATAGGTAAAATAATAATGATGCAATTAATAGCAAAGGAGAGGAGTCGTTTAAGTACAAATTACTTCAAAACACAATCATAAAGATATTTCTGATGACGATGATAATCATATGTGCTGATAAAAAAATAAATAAATAAAGCATAGAAAATTTTAAAAATGTCAAATATAAAGTGATGTAAGTAGTGAAAAGAAGTTGAAAATGAGGAAAAATATAAAGTGGGATATTTGAATCAAACGTAGCGTCATAGAGCAGAGGCTGAAGCTCGTTTTCTGTTGCTAAGCATTTAAAAGCGTCATTCGATGCTAATATTAATATGCTTCTGTAATGTGGTCAAATCTTAGCAATCATTGGAACAAGACCACTCGATTAAGCTAGTGCATTGTGATAACTCGAGTTCCACAGGTGTATCAGTTCGACCTCTAGCTCTATCTTTTCTTCCTCTTGCATGCACTGTCTGTCTGCATCCTAACCCCACCCTGGCGCCACCCTGTTACTAACCGCTTTCTGCATGCACACTAATCACTCTAACATTAACACACTCATGAACTCCTAAACCTGTGGAAATTTTGTTCGGGTTCAATTTGATTTCTGAAAATGCGTCTTCAGATGGACGTAATGATTATAATTATGGGCTTGACTCTGCTTGTACGCAACAGTAAATAGAAAACATTGCCACCTTTATTACAAAGACAAATACATTTTCTTTTTAAAAAGAATAAACTATTTATAAACCAAATATTTGACTAAAATACTTGCTAAAGCACGCCATAAATTATTCGTTCTAACGAAAGTTATATAGTAAAGAATACAGCCACAAAATTTAAACTTCTTTAAACAATTTGAGCATTACAGAGTTTCACCTTAACAACAACCAAAATAATCTGCTTGTAAAATGATACGCCTGTAAACAATTGTGCTAAAAACAACGTAGAATAGAATAGAAATGATACAAAGGAAATCATTAGAGTTATAATGGCATCAACACTGATAATGAAGATATTGATCTATAGGCCTAATACAAATAACTCACTGTAAGAAGTAAATGTCAAGAAGCAACAAATTTTCTACTGAAATTTTACTGCTTTTTCTCCTTTTAACTTATGTAAAAACGCGTTCAAATGCGCGCATTAAGCTTGGCAGTAAATTATTCAAGCATGTTAAAGACTTTCTGTTACATTTTGATATGTCGCTTCATATTCTTAGCTGTCACTTTTTTTCGTAAGAGCATTCAATATATTTCTTTGTAAAGATAATTTTTTTACGTTCAAGCAACTTAATAAACGAATGTTATAGACGATGATAATTCTTACCGCACGCAAGTTATTTCAATTTCACCGTTTTGGTCCATTTGCCTGTCATGAAGTGGTTCAGAAATATTCTGATGAAATTATTTCATTTCTCGCCTATATATTTTTATGCATGTTGTTGTTAGATGTTGTAGAGCGAAAATTTTTCAATTTGGATGTTGAGGTCCTTTTTTTGTTTCACCCTCGTAATTACTCAATGTTTTGAGCAGTCGTATTTCGTTTAAGAATTTGTGCAAAAGAAAATGCTTGTGATATGAAGTATTTCTAGTCCTCCTGTAGTATATCCAAAGTGCCGTCTGTGAATCTGAAATCTTTCTATCTTTGTCCAAAACTGGTCCATTATCATATCTATCTCAAGCTGAAGAAACTGTTGGCACGAATTGATTTTGGCACCATGTTTGCTATTATATTTAAGTAACATGTTCTTAAGAATTCAATAACTATTCACGGCGTTTTTAAAAGATTGAATATGTGGTTTTTTGTACCTCCATTAGTACTAAATCTTGCCTGCTTGATGCAAGTTTGCTTGCGATCCTTTTCATTTTAATTGCCAGAGGAATTTTCCCTGCATGATTGACGATTGATAGTGGTGTTATTTATGCTGGAGTGTAGCTTGCATTCTCTGATATAATAATCTCCAGATTTTGTCCGCTTTCTTTTAATTTGTGTGCAAAATCTTTATTTTCATTTTTTTTAATATAAATTTTTTTTGCGTATTGTCACAAAATTGATTTTACATTTAAATAGTATTTCTCAGCTTGAAGTTGCCGGTTTTGCTCGTGTAAACCACTTACATGTATGTAGACAATCGATTTGATGCGTTGTTCATGAAAGTGCAATATATTATTGAATCGTATCTCTGGCATATGTTTGCTTCAAGTGTTCTGAACACCTGATTAATCAATCTGCTGATCGAAGTAGTTTTGGCTGTTCTTCTTCCTCATAGTCCTTTTGTTATTGGAACTGAGAAATGTTTTGTTTCCGAAAATGTTCTTTTCCTCGGCTGGGTTAGGTTTTCACTCGAAGATTGCGGTGATTGGTTTGGTGTTTGTGTACACTTAGTCCACAATAAGGTGATCTCAGGCTTTCGGGCCCGCCGCCAAGCCAGGGCGCCAGTGGCGGGGCTCGAACCCGCGACAGACGGGTCGCTGCAGATTTAGGGGCAGACTCGCTAGTCACTGTGCCACCAAAAGCTGTGTATTGTTGTGTATAAGACTTATAGAAAATAGTTGCTTTTGATTTTTTGCACTCGGTCTTCAGTAGGACTTAAAAATGGGAAAAATTGCACTTGTATAAGTATTTTTTGTTTCAGTAAACATAATTTTCTGGTTTCATAAAAATGTAAATCAAAAGAAATGAGTTCAGGCAAACATATCGATGTGAGAGAATGGACCTTTTCTTTCAGTCTAGAATGAGGTGTGGAGAATTGGATAGATTGGGTCCTTTGGTTATGTCAGTGTGGAGATGGCATTGAGACTCAATGCCAACTGTGGAGATGGCATTGAGACTTTGTCTCAATGCCAACTTCTATAGAATCGTGCTAAAATAGTGATTTTTTTTTCTCAAGTGCTTTTTGAAAGTGTCTTTTCTTACAAACTATGACAATGTTTATTTTTCGTACATAATAAAAATGTCGATGTATTGTTTTAGCTTAGAGAACTGTGTCAAAATCTTTACATTCATAATTATGAAGAGTCATGTCACTTTGAAACAAGTGTTCGTACGTATTTTACATAATAAAAAATTATTTTTATTTTGATGTTTATCTTTCTTTCATTTCTTTTTCTTTTGTTTATTGGTATAGTAAGCTCACATTCTTTCTACAAATTGTATACTTAAGGAAATCCTAAGAATTTAAGGTTTCAAAACGGTATTAAAATGCTTTTTAACAATGACTCGATGGGAGCCGAAAAGTCTGAGATCGCCTTAATGATTCAACACTTTTTATATTTTGTTGGCTTTCTTTGTAAATGAATTACCGAAAAAAGTATGAAGAGATAATAATGGTATTCTATTAGACACCTACATTATATTGTGAGTTTTGGACAATAAACAAAAAAAAACGGAGAGCAAACTGGAAGCAGTAGAGTTTATCAGAATGATGATGATGTTATAGACGAAAGAAAAGTCTAATGAATTGGTACTGAAAGCAGCTAATTCTCGCCGATCGGTAAAGAAAACTTAAGACGGAGACAAATACAATTTTTAGGACACATTTGCTGACACGAGGGTTTCGAACACTTAGCAAATACTCCAAAGATTGAGGTAGAGAACAAGCAATGGTAGCAATAGCATTGTCAGATTAACTAAGAACAGGTTTGAGTGGAGGAACATGATTGCCAATGTCTGTTCCAGACAGAGCATCCAAAGAAGATAGCAATAGAGATTCGTACCAGGGATTCGAACTGATGCTTGATATTTGGGAGTGTGGAGTCTTATCTGAAAGTGCCATACGGCCTGTTCGAGTTTGGCTCGTTAAAAACACTGACTAGCCTCTATAAACCCCCTGTGATCTAAGTGAATGTATTCAAATTTATCGGGATTTTTTTTTTATAGCGCGAAGGGATATTTTTTTTAAACATATTAAATGACCTTTGTTCAACCTGGGAACTTTGAAGCAAATAATATACTATTTATAATTACATGATTATCTGAATATGAATTAAAAGCATTATATTTTCGGAAAACTTGTTTAATTACTGCCTTTGTAAAACCATTGTTTTGTTTGAAATATTAGGAATACATGCAGCTGTTTATATAGTTATTAGTGTGTCAATATTTTCTGTCTACGTGGATGTAAGCTATAATGGTGAAGGTAGCGTATTTGCCTTGTAACCTGTATTACCTCGATGGCACAGATACAAGATTTGATAGAATTAATGAATCGTGGATAGGCCCGATCCAACCCAAAACTTCGAGATCCCCATAGAAGTATTACAATATCGCACTTTCAAATGGAAAGATAAATTCCTGTTATTAAAATCTAACACACTTCTGTTCATGTTGCTTGACATCACTTAGAATTGTATATTTTTTTAGCAATAATTAGCAATTTTCGCACTTTTTTTTTTTTAATATTACAAGAAAAATATAAGCCTCGATCAACCTTAACTAAGAGATATGGTTTCTTCCTCGTCATCACGGGTTCGAGCCCTGCCATCGGTGCCCAAGCCTGACTGAGGGCCTGAAAGCCTGAGATCACCTTGCTGTGGACTGGCTTTATACAAAAAAAAAAAATCTTCATCATCAAGAAGCATTTTACATTTACTGAAAATTATTCAAAAATTTAAGAATCTTGTATCTTTTCATTTTATTTCGTAAATATTCATTTTATCATCGACACACACACACACACATATATATATATATGTATGTATGTATTTGCATTTTAATATTTTGATGCATAAAAACGGAGCTTATAAAAAAATGCATTTAATTCAACTGCGTGTGTAGGATTGTTCATTTTTTATTTTGTTTTTCAACACCGTTATTTGGAAATAAAATGTGTAGCTGTGATCCATACTTTCTTTTTTTTTTTTTTTTTGTCATTATGTGAACTAAATTCAGAGCCATAAA
>BLXT01007690.1:173713-193579 GCA_019648995.1 Plakobranchus ocellatus | reverse complement strand
CCTTGGCCAAATAAAATGCTTTCAAGAATTTTTTTTTTTTTTTTTTTTGCTGTTGCTCTTTCACCCTTTCTGTAATGGTTAATGTATGTTTTGTTTTTTTTTCTCTAGCTTTTTATGCTTTGTGAAAAGTAACTAGATATTTATAAATGCATACAATCTTCTATTTAGCCAAGATATTAGTACTGAATATCTGGCCTCTTTTTTCTGCTGCTAAAGTTAGATGTAGCTGATGTGAAAGTAAAAGTTCTAGATCCCATCTAAAATAAGACTGCTTTGATCAATTTATCATGATTCTGATGTTCACTGATTCAATCTCCACATGAGATTTTGAGGAAAGATTTTTTATCATGCACACAAAACAAAGAGGGCAGCAATATTATTCTCTCTATGATGCATTGATAAGTTCAATGTTTTTTTTCAAATATGATTTAAAGCAAAAAATCTTTTGCACATAACACTGATTACAACCCTAAAAGTAAACTCTTTATAAGAAACTGTACACATGGCTCAGCCTGTTTTTTGGTTGTTTTTTTTTTTTTATTTTTTGCACTATGCCACACATCCATACTAACTTTTGCAGGAACAGTTATTATTAAGGAGGCAGTGTTGTCATATATTACACTCAGTTGATTTACCTTAAAGGATATCCAATGAAGTTTCTTTTAAATAAACGCTCTGATTTTGTGAAATGTTAGAGTGAAGAATCAGTAGTAGAGATTTTGTTTTCTAAATCTCTCACAGGCAGGAATACTTTAGACTTTTCAAGTAACATTTGGCCTGTATAGTGTACAAATTTAGCAATATTAGTAGCAGTGCTTTACCAATTTCTCACTGATTTCAGCATCGTTTGAAGGCTGTCCTGCATTACTGACATCATAAATAATTATTGCCTTAACACCAGCACAGTTCTGAAACATGAGTGCCGGCAAAATAAAAGGTATGCTCAATGTACTTGTATGTTATGAATTCGTAATAACAATTTCTTTATGCTATCAAGCTTTGTTTTAAAAGTCCTAAATTGAATGTAAATAATTTTAAACGAACTCCGTTTTTGATGATTAAATACCTTTCTTAGGTTTGTTATTCCTAATTTGTTTTGCAGTTTAAAAAAATTGCTCTCTATCATGTTTAACAAAAGTATATAGTGGCAAAGGTTGAAACAAATACCTGATAGATTAAACTTGGGTTGTTGTTGTTTTTGTTTTGTTTTTAAATAATAAAATGTGATTCTCTACAAAAGAATCAAACAGAAGAGCATTTATTCTGACAGAGAAATTGTGGAAATTATGTCAGAAAGCAGAAAGACCAGAAGGTTTTAAACTTTAAAGATAACTGTGTTCTCTTTTTTGCTTTGTACTTAATGAAATCTTCTTTATCTCTCCTAAGCTGGTGAGGGGGAAAATGTTTTGGATGATATTCTTCATGATTGTCACGGAGGTGATGACTTTTCAGCAGAAATGAGTGAAGACACAGGTAAGGATCATAGGATGGTAAAATAGGGATGTAGTTTTGTATTTTCCATATTTGCACTTGTTTTGAAGCAGAGGATATAGTATTAAAAGTATAGTAATCCCACCAATTGGGGCTAGTTGTGCTCCTGACTGACTCATTAAAATTAAATCACAAATAACTGGAAGTTATGTCATTTTTACTCCTATAGATTGAGTTGTCCAATTTTTCTGAGTCAAGTGGAACTGCATATATATAGGCTCATTTTTTTTATGAGAGTGCTACACAAACATATTTTGACACCAGTACCAACCAAACATTAAAGGCAAATATTTCAGGTCAAAATCCATCAGTTGGACTTTTGAGTAATGCTTTTAAAATTGGTATATTGTGGTATCGATTTACTTAGTTCTGCCTGATTTTCATCAATACTTGCTTATAGGAACGATTGCTTTTTATATAATTTTATGTGGTTTTTTTTTTCTTAGTCATTGCTTTTACATAAAATAATGGCTTTGTTTTTTTGTTTTTTTTCTTCTTTTCCAAATAATTTCAAGACATCACCTCAAATTTCTATGAAAAAGAACCAAAGAAATTATCACGAATAGATAACAGAGGCAGACAGACAGTCACAATTAAGTCCAGTATCCCATCTCAAGGTAGAACATATTAAGAAAGTACTAAGTTTGAAGTGTAAAAGGTTAAAGTTACAATTGTAATTACTGTATTTTTTTAATTGTGTAGCAATCACACAAAAAATGAGTCAACTGCAGCTCAACATCATTAAATGGAATATTATAAAGTTTAAATTAAGACACTAAAAATTTTCACGTTTTTTTTATGTAGAAAGTGCATAGCATGTTTTAAGAAAGTTCTCCACATAGAGAATCAAGTAGTTTTTGCTCCTCCAGTAAAGGGATTCATTTAAAGTCAGTCACGCAGAACAGCAACTCAACTCATTTTGTGGGACTGCTACACATTTGTATGGAGAGGTCTTAAAAAATGCACCTGAATTGGAATAGCCAAGCTTAATGCGTGTGTCGCTCTTGTTACTTATGTTTTCTCAGTTTTATTGTCCGTATTGACAAACCATAATAAATGAGTAAGACATCCTAATTTGAAAAAAAATCAGTGCTTATGGTATTTCATGCAATTTATATTAAATTTTGTTTTATATCAAAACAGTTTTAAAAATATATGTAAGAGTATGTGGCTTATTTTAATATGAATTTTACATTCATTTTAAAATAAGCTAAATACCCTTGAAGGGGGGAGGGAGCGGCATCCTGTTAGGCAAATTTTTTCTTTACTTTTATCTGTTACATTGCTGTTTATTTTTTGTCATAACTTTCTTATTTTTTTAGATGTCTTTATGGTAATGTATAAATTGTGCACTTCACCAAAGATTGCTCCCTCTACAGCTTTTATTTGATGCATAAAACATTACTAGGGAAGAGTTTTATGAGGGAGAAAAGAACTGTAAAGGTCCTTAAAATTTAAAATGTTTGTGTCACAACTTTTTCACAAATGTTGGAAATGTTGTACCCTAGAACAAATTTTTTAAAAAGAGGTCATCGTTTGACACTAAAAAAACATGATCTTTCATATAAAGCATTTTCCAAAGAGCCAAATATTTGTTTGAATTGGAATGCATTTATACATTGTATATATTGCTTTTGAATTGCCCTTATTTTAGCTTTACCCAAAAATTTCTGAAACAAAAAACATGAAGTGTCAAAAATGTATCTGAGGTAGAATACACTTTATATTGCCCTTTAGCTTAAAATTTTTTTTGCCTTTTAAGTTTGTTTATTTTATGATTAAATGTTTCAGGTAACAACAGCAAAACTAAAAATGAAGAAGAGGAGGAGGAGGAAGAAGAAGAGGAAGAGGAGGAGGAGGAGGAAGAAGAAGAAGAAATAGAGGAGGAAGAAGAGGTTGAAGAAGAGGAGGAGGAGGAAGAAGAGGAAGAAATTGAAGAGGAGGAGGAAGAGGAAGAAGAAGATGATGATGAGGAGGAAGAAGAAGAAGAAGAGGAGGAGGAGGACGAAGAAATTGAAGACAACACTACAAAAAAGGAGAGCTCGAATCAGAGTAAGACAGCTGAAGATCAAGGAGATTCTGCTGGTAATATTTTTTTTCTTGAACCAAAAAATTATTTTAATTAATTTCTTTAGTTTATTCCAGTCTAGAAAAAATGGAAAATATATACTATATTTATATATACACACACACATATTTTCTATGGTTAAAAAAAAGCTTATATAGAATTGAACTTTTTCACATTTTTTTTTTCCCAATCTCTGACCATATAACTTATTACGTTGATGCGTGGATTATAGCATGTAGCCATAACAATGAGAATAGGGAGTGCAGGTGATTGAGAATGATACACAATGTCTTTTGAGTAACACTTTTGTAAGTTTTGTACCATCGAAACGGCCTGAAACTTTTTTATATGAGGTTTAAAGATAGTAAAAGAATACAAGATTACAACCACCAACTCAAACTCATAAGAGCAAATTAAACAACATAAAGTGTACGTATCAAAATTTTGCCCTTTAGGCTTTATCAAGGAAAAAAAAATTGCGTACTCTGTGTTGTTTAATGTATTTATATATATTTATATATTATATATATATATATATATTTTTTTTTTAACTTGATAAAGCCTAGAGGGCGAAACGTTGTTACCTATGCTCAGTGTTGTTTCATTTGTTCTTTTAAATTTGAGTTGGTGTTTGTATTTTTACTATATTTATTTCATTTCCTTCAACCACTATTGTATCAACAGGAGTTTTAAACTTATTTATCAATGTTTCTAGGAGTGCGGTGTTTGTATACTTGTTTACTTATATGAGGTTTGAAATGGTTAAAATGGGATAAAGCTTTGCTAATTCAGAGCCCGAATATGGAATTTTTTATTTTTCATAAAAGCACTTTAGAGCAGGGGAAAAAAATTATTTTATTTTTACCAAAGGCATCATTTGCAATAGTTGACCTATGAGGACTGGTCTCAAGATGTGTTGTTTTTTTCTTCCACGAGGGGTTCTCAATTGTATGCCTTGACAGTTGTGTGCTTTTAGACTTATAATTTGATATTCTGTACTTTTCTGTTCAGAATGTACATATAGTGTTTGCATATTTATAAACCATCAGTTGCCAATAAGTCCAGAAAATATTTTAGAGACTGATTGATACAGACGTGGATAAATACTTTGGAGTTGTCCTTAAAAAAACTAATGTATTATTGATCTCTCTCTCTCTCTCTCTCTTGGAGAAGTTTTTACTACATTCCAGCTTCTATTAAGACATATGTACACATGGCTCTTAAAGTCTCTTAATTTTTATCTTTTTTTTTTACTGTTTCTTTGTTTATTTCAAGCTAGCTGTTATTTATTTACTTGTTTTGATCTGTCCAACAATAGCATCAAAGTCAAAGAATAAATCACTGAGAGCTATTTCACCCATTGAGTGGGACAGAAAAGATGAAAACTCCAAACCAAAAGACAAACCTGAAAAGGACAGCTTCTCAGAGCAGACAGATGAACTAGGCTCCAAGAGTCAAAAGGATGGCATCAGAGATGAGGACAAGGGTAAGTTTTCACTTTTTTTCTAACTTGGGATGAAAAAAAAACTTCTGTGTCAATTTAAATAGGAAAGGGTGGTGAAAATGGTGAGCTGATCTCCAGTTTAATCAAACAACAGTCTTTACCATCAGCTACAACTGCTATCCAAATCATACTTTGGTGTTGTATACATGTGCATTAGTGAATGGATCCTTTGTCAGTCCTCTGACCACTTGGAAAAAGCTTTTCCTTTGATTTTTATTAAAGTAAGAAACAGAGAAAAAAGAAGACAAACACCAACTTGAAACTTTAATAACAGAAAAAAAGAGTGTGCTTTCTTTTCACTGTAATTTTTGTGTGTGTTTTATTTTCATTTTCTTTTTTTTTCCCTCACTTCGAAAAGCCTGCAAGAAAAATAACTTTTTACACTTGTAATAATGATGATAAAGTTAAGGGTCATGATGTATTTGCACAAATTTGATGATTCAATTTGACATCAAAGTTGTTAGCATTCTTAACATACTGAAATGATGAAGGTTGAAAAAAAAAAGGGATTTATATGTAGCTTTCAAGATCAAATCTTTATACCCTTTGTTGTGTTTTTTTTTTACTTTGAGAGTTTTATGCTGAAGAAAGATAGAACTTGTAAAAACAACAACAAAAAATAATCAATGGTGACCGTTGTAAAATTCCTTTATTATGATTTGCTAAAGGTTCCTTACTATTTTTTAGAATATTTTTATGTTAAAAGTTCCTTTTAATTTTTCAGAATATTGGTCTCGTTTGAAGTATCTCATGAGAGGAGCAAGGTTCTTTTTGGTCAAAAGCAACAACCATGAAAATGTTGCTTTGGCTAAGGCAAAAGGTGTATGGTCTACTCCTCCACAAAATGAGGCTAAATTCAATCAGGCCTATAGGGTAAATATTATTTAGCTATCAGTTTTTATATCCATATTATTCAACTTGAAAACAGATTCTAAATATTGTATTTCGTTGGCTTTTTTTTTTTAATCAGTGTCATCCATGGACAATTTTGTGTTTTCAAGGGATCAAAAATGTTGTTCAATTTGGTGAAATATCTCCTCTACAGATTCTATTATAAGTACAATAGACCACACCTAAACCAAAAAAAAAATTGAAGAGCTTTCTGTTTTACTTCTTCTTCTTTCTTATTAAACATGCGATAAACTGGAAAGCCTTGGCTGCCTTACTATGGCTAAAGCGAAATAAAAAAACTACTGGGAAAGCCCAGTCATTGTCCGACCGACACATAAAATTTTTTTTTTTTTCTTTTTTACGCACCTTGCCTTTCCCTTTCTTTCTCGCATTACTTCATGCAAACCCAATACTGTTACCGGTACCTCACACTACAGACGGCTAGGCCCGATGTCTGGCTAGGTCTACTGCACACACGCCTATCCTTTCTCTTCCATCCAGCAGACCGTGCCAGACACTCCCTACATGTCTAGGTCCCGTCAGCACTAAGATAAGCAAACACTGTTGCATCACAACCGATAATAAAGCCATCTCCTTTGTTGAGAACTTCAGTACCTGAAAACATAGGTGATGATTAAATTATAAAAGTTGAGACTTCAGGACCGGAAAACTTATGTAGGCGATGATGAAATTGTGAAAGCTCTATTATTCTACATCCATAACGGGCGCAAGAACCTCCTAACTGAAAAGGAAATAGAAGCAGATAGAAAAATGGATAAAAAAAAAGAGAAAACTTTGTGGATAGGCGTGTTCATTCACATTGTGGTGTGGCTGTGGGTGGGATTGATTGAACTTAATATTTCGGAAGCTGGTCACTCTCCTTTATTAATGTGACTTATTTACTGCACTATGCTTAAACCAAAAAAGAAATCATACTCCCTAGAATTTCGGTGTAAACATGTTCCACTGTGTGTTATTTTATTTTTTATCTATATCTGTTCCATTTGGCAAGAAAATATTGATTGATGGTGAGGTTGAAGGAAAATCTTAGCAAAGCTATTGGTAGACAGAATGGCTAATGTGCAGACTTCTTAAAGCTTCACACAATTACCTTTATAAAACTAAGGCCAGCCACTCTGTTTAGGCTTTATACTGATCAATGTTTTTAATTTAAGGACAAGTCTAGATATCCAAATAACCAGGAGAAAACATTATTATGTCCCTTACTTGTACAAATTGTTGCTGTCAAACATTTTTTTCTTCCCGTTTTGCTTAAGTGACTGTTTCCTATGCTAATCTTTTGTTTCAGGATTGTGACAATGTCATATTGATATTCTCTGTGAAAGAAAGCGGCAAGTTCCAAGGTACGTTTTATCCCCATGCTTGGCTTTTCTGTTTACTGAGTTAGTGCCGTCTCTAATGTTGCAGTCACTTCAAAGTCAGATGCAAAAATATATATATATAAGCAAAATGTTTTTTTTTTCATTGTGGATCAGTACTTGTTTTGTTTTTTTTTTTGTTAGTTCTTTTGGTTTTTTTGGGGGGGGTGTGGTAATTGATTGTTTGGTGTGTAATAGATATTTTAAGTAAAAAGTACAATGAAGTTTGTTATTTATTGATGTCTGTGAAAGTGAAAAGGAAAAAAATAAAGTAAAGCACCTTGGCCGTACAGACAGATAAAAGTTATATGCTCTACAGTGATCAAAAGTAACCTTTGACTTTTCATGTGTGTGGAGTGCTAAAAAGGATATAATATATATATATTTCTTTGCTTTTTTTCCTTTTAGGTTTTGCTCGTTTGTCAGCTCAGTCCACAAGAGATCATCCACCGATTCGCTGGGTTTTGCCTCCTGGCATGACATCTAAAGCCTTGAGTGGTGTCTTCAAGCTTGACTGGATCAGCAGGTACCAAGCTTCACTTAGAGTTTTATGTTTGAATTGTTTGTTCACTTTGATAATCAAATTGCATGTCAGTTTGAGGATTTTGGCCTAGAAGAAAGTTTTCCTCAGGTTGAAATGGGCTTTGTATAGATTGAATCACTTGATTTGTTGGTGATGGTGAAATGATTAAAGCTTAGCAAGTGAAGAGTGGTTTTATAATTAAAGAAAACAAAATGAAATGTCCCTTTTCTTTTAAGAGGTTATATATTGGTGTTTTTAATTTTTTTAGAAAAGTTAGAAATGGAGTTGGCGGATTGGCTGTGTTTTAATTGTTATGGAGATAAACTATCAAGAACGTGCATCTACATGTATCTGCTTTGCGAATAAAAATCAACAAATATTATTGTATATTTGCATTTCAGACGAGACCTTGAATTCACTAAAACTAACCATCTTTTCAATTCTTGGAATGATAACAAGAGGGTGAAAATTGGCAGGGATGGTCAGGCAAGTAGCTCATACAACAATGTGTTGATTTGTTTAAATTTCATTGTAAAACGTTATCTAGTTATGGCATCACTCAGAGGCTGAAAAAAAATCATTTAAAGGGAAAGAGTCATGTAATATTGCTTTTTTTTCAATTATTTTATGTCAATACAGATCTATTAAGAACACAGATTTAATATCATTAGATTTCAATTTGCCACTCCTGATTAATGTGTTAGAATTAAAAGAGAGCCTTCAAGAAGGTTTAAACAAAAAGTATGTCTTGAGACAATGAGAAGGAAAAGGTAGAAATTTACAATTTGCGGCCCATGTATTGCAAGAATTGTATTTGTAAAGAAAAAAAATAAGTGGGATATGTATCTGAAAGAAATTTCTAATTTTAAATGAAAAATTTTCATTCTTTAGAGAGCCGTTTTTTGTTATGTCTTGCATATTGAACTTCACTCTGGTTACTCATACAACAGACATGGCTACCGTTCCAAAAATTCCGGATTCGTTCCGGAATTCTACCAGAAAATGACCTGCGTTCAGGAAATCCGCATTTTTATCACAAAATCCAGGATTTGCCGATTTGTGATTGGTCATACTCTCAGAAATAAACCTAGTCTAGATGTAGCGGCGCTTCTCTGCATAAATAACGCAAGAATATTAAAGGACTTAGAGAAAAGAAATAACGGCGTTAAAACTTTTCAAACTTATTAAATGCATGGCGCTCTTTGCTACACCTTTTTTCATAACACCCAGCGTGGGTGCAGTGCATCTGTAGACGAATATCATTGTTAGGCTTACCATTAGTTCCATCACTGACTGGTGCCCTGTTGACGGTCGGTCATTCACGCTGTGACGTCACTCACCTGGACTGGGGTCTTTTTTCAAAGGACATATCTTTTGCGAGGAAAGCAAATACGAAAATTCTGATGGCAAATTTGAAATCAGCGACCTCTGTTTAAGATAATCATCGCAGAAGAACTTCAATTTTAATAGAAGTAAAGAGTTTTGGGATAATTTTTCCCGTTTTAAATCTGTCAACTGTACTATTGTAGGTCAATGGTTTGGTCAAACTTAATTATCTAGACTTTCAGACTAACTATATGCTCAGTGTTATATCTAGAGAAGTTCTAAACCCAGCATTGAACTTAGGCTCAGTGCAAGACTGTCTGATTGATGCCAGGCTCTTGCCATTGCCAGTCCTATGATAATAATATGAACTATCCATAGATTTAGAACTTAATATAATACAATCAGGCCTGCGTTTCTTGGATAAGTCTACATCTCTTCAAAATGACCGAAACGAAATTGCTCTACACAGAAGCTCCAATCCGCAAAAGACGACAGCTTTGTACTGTATTTAAAAAGAATGCATCGAGGCATTCAGCATCTTAGGGACAAAATAGGGAAATGTTTAATGGAATTTCCTATTTGAGAAAAGTTAATAAAATTGAATTCCAATGGTAACATTGAAATAAGTGACCCAAAGTTAAAACAAGTCTTTCCAGTATGAGTAGAATGAAAATTTTATGTCAAATTTTCTTTTCATAATGTCGTTAGTCTAGGGCCGATTTGCTCAACATTAATGTAAACACATTGGAATTTAAACACGGAGGCTAAATGTTAAACAGTTGGCTTAGTGTTTGTGCCGATTTAGACAGGAACTGATGTGATATCCTCTACACTCTCCCCCTGTCCTAAAAATACACCTCTATGATTAATTGGCACTTAGTTAAATTGAGCCTTTTTTTTTTTTTTTAATCAGAGTCAGTTCCCGTCATATTCAGGTTTGTTCCGCATTTTTGCCGTTGATGTTCTTCAAAAATTTTTTTAAGGGTAGGCATGTCTGCATGGATGAAACAAAAGTTTTTAAACGTTTTTTTTTACCACTGCAAAGTTTACTGAAAAGAATTGGAGTATGTGTCTTAATAAGAAATTTGACTCTGTAGACTAGTGTTCAAAAATGATTATCTTAAAGATTCATTTACTCTCATGACAGATTATATCATTTGATTGAAAAGGATTGTCAGTCTTTACAATGAATCTTTTGCTTCAAACAATTGCAATCTTATTTAAGAAATCATGGTATGATTTTTTTTTATAATGATTATGAAAGAAAAAAATTGCGTTAAAAAAAAGCTTTTTTTTTTAATTTATTTGTTGAGATTTTTTATTCGTCAGAGGGAAGAGCTGTAGCAATATAATTAGTAATGTCAATTTCGTCCTCTACTCATTATTTTGCTATCTTGAAGGTCCTATACCAGGCATTTAGTAATTCATTGCCCATGTATAAATCATAATGAATGTAATATATTTGTTTTGTTCTTTTTCCTCCCTGTGGACTCACTCCCTCTCAGGAAATTGAACCCCGGTGTGGCGAGAGCCTGTGCAAGCTGTTTCCTTCAGATGACAACTTGGATATTTCCGACATAGTTCGCTCAGCCCGCAAATCTCAGATGAAGTCTGAGAGGGACACCAGAGAGAGGTCATCCCAGGGAGGTCCCCCTCCTCCACATCGGCGTGCCCCGCCCCAGCCTATGGGTGGCCCTCCACCAGAGTTCACAAGGTTAGGGGGCTGAACAGCTGGGTCTCTGCTGCCTTACCTGTTGATCCACTTTGTCGTTCACGAAGATGGGATGTACCAAGAGCATTGGCTCTTTTTTGGCAATGTACATCACGAACCATCATCAGCTTATTTCTTATCTGCTAAGGGGTCACTTAATACCCTGTAAAAATGAAGCCAGTCAATCGTGAAGTGTTTTTCGTGAAATTTAGGCAAGGCTATGAAGCCAACAAAAGGAAATGAAAGTCCCATGTGAAAGCTAATATATAACACTTTGAAAAAAAAAGTTAATGCTATTCCCTTACATACATCAGAGATTTTTGGAGGGCTGTGGTATTTTATAAAGTATATTTAAAATTCAAATCATACAAAATTTCACACTGTTCATTGTAGTCTTTGAAAAAAAGCTGAGATAAAATAATATTAAGGTCAAAAGTAACTATAATCTGTAGGTGTGAAAAAAAAAGTTATATATATATAAACAGAACATTATCTTTTGATGATTACAAAAATGTTTTTTTTTTCCTTTCTAAAAAGAAAAAGTATAGGACAGAAAATTTCTGTAGCTGTAGGTCCTTTGGAACTTTTATTAATGGCGTTCTCAAAAGTGACAAGTCTGCAGACATTCTCAGATGCTTATAAGCTTTATAGCTGATTTCATTCTTCCCTGCGGCATCTATAAAAAAGTTGAATCGTGCTGTCAACAGAAGTTCTACCATAGAGTCCTTGTTGCCACAAAAATTAAATGGATAATAAAGTCCATCTGTAAAGTAATCATACATAGATCAAATGAATATGATGAACACTATTGTCACCACAAGATTGCTGCTATATAGCACAGTTTAGTCTGTTGTAAAGCCAGGTGCACCCTCTCTAGAGCTATTGCTTCTTGTTTACCACAACATCAGTATTGTGAAAGCATGGCACTTTTTGATACTCATTGTTTCCGTGGAAAATCTCAAAGTTCATATCAGATAATTTAATTCTTATGCTTTCCAACTTCACAAAAGTCATGCCAATATGCTTCAAAAATTGATATAATACAAAAGCTAGAAAAAATAGTTTAAAAAAACACACATAAATGCAAGGATGGTGGGAAGGACTTACAACACGTTATTGTCAGGTTGAAGTTTCTAAGTTGCTATGGACATGGTTGTGAAAAGAGCAAGTGATTCAGTATTTGAAAATTTTAGTGACACTTGACTGTCGTTTTTAAGAGGACTTTTCATGTGTTGTGAAGGACAGGATCGGGAAAAAAAATAAATGTTTCAGATAAATCCACTGCAGCTATGCATGAAAGAAATTCTCAAATTCATGTGCTAGCAGGACAGGATGAGTGTGAGGAACTTTGATACACAACGAATTAGTGTTTGCGTTAAAAGTTATCTTATGTGTTGTGACTTCTTCCTTTGGACTTAATATGTTTCTGACCGAAAAAGGGACGTACAACATGATGCTTGGCAAGTGGATGGTATGCTTTGTACTGTGATTGTGACATTGTTCCATGGCAATTGTGCTCATTTGTTTGTTATATTTTGTTTGTTCATTTGTTTGCTTTTTTTAAACGTTTTATTACTTTAAGTATTGTTTATGCTTGCTTATTTTATCAGATGAGAGGTAAGTCTATTGTAATTTAGTTGTGCTTATTTTTTTTTTTGTCTGCGCTGTGTGCCTCCTCTTCTATAATCTTCCCTAATCTGAAGCTGTATTCATTTCAAAATCTCCAGGTCAGAGGTAAATGTCTTTCTTGCATCATCTCTCAGTTTTCTTACCTTAAAACGTACATACCCATTTGATTATCAATTGTTAAACTTTATGAATTTTCATCTTTTATCATTGAACTGAAACAAATGTTTAATATTATCATGTCCTATTTCATTTTTGTTGTTGTTTTCTCTTTTTTTTTCTCTCACCTGCTACATTGAAGTTAATTTGGGACCGCCTGGTTTCTCACTCTGTTTACTACATTTTAAATTTCGTAAAGTCAATAATATTCTTTGGTTTTTTTCTAAACTGAAAACTCTTTTAACAATTTATTTTTTTTTTGGCCATTTCTGTTTTACTGTTTTTGTTTGACAACAGATGAGAAGTGTTAAATTTGTTGAGTTTTTTTTAGCTTCAAAGAAAAGAATAATGATTTCATTTGTGTTTGTTCCATGAATAATTTTGATCATCTTTTCTTACAATTACACCTCTGAAACTAGAAGACGTCCCTATAGAGAGGAGTATTATGAATCCAGCCCAAGGGCAAAGCGGAGTAGAGGAAACTATGACAGAGAGTGTGAGTGAATTGCGAAAGCAAAAGAAACAAGTGTTATTGGATCATTTGTCGTTATTGTATTTATAATATGTTGATAAGTAGAAAATCTGGTAGCTGATTTGCTTTTGTTCCAAAAGATGGAATAAATTAATAGTGCTGTTTTGGGGTGAGGTTTTATTTCAATATCAGTGATTTGCCCCGTCAGTTTCTTCTGTTTTGGATATAATAATATAATTGGGTCTGGCATTTTAATGCTTTTGTTAAATAAAAGGTTGCACTAAAAAATAGTGACGGTTTAAAAGATATAATATAAACAGTTTCAAGGCAAAACCATGAGAGTTGGAGACAATGGAACGGCCAGTATGTCGTCCTAGATCTAGGAGTGCTCAGACAGCTTTGAAAGGCCCATTGTTCTCTCACTGATCCCTACTCCCATTTATAGGCGCATGCACACTAATGCTTGAATCCCAGATTGCTTTTTTTTTTTTAAACTAAGGCCAAAGAAAAAAAAAACAGGGACTTCCTGCATTCCTCTTTAACTTATGGTCTTGTTGGACTCAAGCTCATTGATTTGAAGATTCACTGTGTGTGTTTGTTGGTTCTGAAAATAGCAGAGTGAACCCCTCCTAAATTGGTGCCATCACTTACTGAGCGAAAACTATTTCTTCACTAGGTGAAAAAACAGGATACAAACACCCTTACTGTCTAAGAGTTTCTAGATTCATTCTGGAATTCTATCAGAAAATAACTTGTGTTGAAAATCCAGAAATTTGTGCCTTTATGGTTTTTAAAAAAATAAAAAAATTTTAATTTAAAATTTGATGTGATCATATGTTATTGGAGGCCCCATGCTTCTTTCTGCCAATCTGCTTTATGATGATGACGTATTGATAGACAGTTGTCTCCATTATATGATGTGCAACGGGGGGATTTTAAATTGACTATTAAATAGTATGCATAGAATTAGAAAGGCGGTAAAAAAAATTCAGATATTGAAATTGGCTACCCCAAAATCATGAAGTTATCGCAGCAGAATGAAACTTTTTTTATCGTCTACGATTTGTTATAATCTTGGGGCAACAATATGCTAAATAGTAAATTGGAAAAGATAGGCCTGCAATATGTAACTCACTGAGAGTTGAGTACACTATCGGCCTGTTGTCTAGTGGTGATTCTATACCCTCTCGTAAAGCCCACTTATGTCTAAGTTGCTCAATATCTGTTCAGCCAATGCCAATATCAGCTGATGTCATCTTCAACTTTTGTGGGCAATTTCATAGCATGTACTTTATTTCTGCCCTTCATATTTCTTAAAAATATTTTACATTGTCTATCTGGACCTAAGGGCTGGTAAAGATGGGTTCACAAACATTCCATGGGATCAAAATCTGTCCCTCTGTTTTGTCTTAGAATAAAAATTGTATGTTGCTCATGGATAAAGAAGGAAGCACCAATATGCCCAGCTACTGTAGGTTTAGGTACACCAATTGGTCCAGTTACCCTCCAGGCCTAGCTGCACCAATAGGCTTAGTTACTCTCTAGGTCTAGCTGCACCAAGACGCCCAGCTACTCCTTAGTTCTAGATGCACCAATAGGATTAGTTTGACCATGAGATCTAGCTGGACCAAGTGCCTCAATAGGTCCAGTTACTCCCCAGGTCTAGCTATGCCAATAGCATAGCTAATCCCCAGGTCTAGATGCATCAATGGTCCCAGTTTGACCCTGAGATCTAGCAGTCCCTGAGGTCTAGCTGCACTAATAGGCTCATCTACTCCCTTGATCTGGCTGCATCAATAAGCCCAGCCACTCCCCAGATCAAGAAGTACCAATAGGCTCCTTTACTCCCTACATCAAAATGCACCAATAGGCTCTGTTTGAACCCAAGGTCTAGCTACACTAATGGGCTCAGTTTGACCCTGAGGTCTAGCTACACTAATAGGCTCAGTTTGACTGAGGTCTAGCTACAATAATAGTAATAGGCTCAGTTTGACCCTGAGGTCTAGCTACACTAATAGGCGCAGTTTGTCTGAGGTCTAGTTGCACTAATAGGCTGTTTGACCCTTAGGTCTAGCTACACTGATAGGCCCAGTTTGACCTTGAGGTCTAGCTGCACTTATAGGCTCAGTTTGACCCTGAGGTCTAGCTACACTAATAGGCCCAGTTTGACCTTGAGGTCTAGCTGCACTTATAGGCTCAGTTTGACCCTGAGGTCTAGCTGCACATATAGGCTCAGTTTGACTCTGAGGTCTAGCTACACTAATAGGCCAGTTTGACTGAGGTCTAGCTGCACTTATAGGCCAGTTCGACTGAGGTCTAGCTACACTAATAGGCCCAGTTTGGCCTTGAGGTCTAGCTGCACTAATAGGCTGTTTGACCCTGCTGCACATATAGGCTCAGTTTGACCCTGAGGTCTGGCTGCACATATAGGCCAGTTCGACTGAGGTCTAGCTACACTAATAGGCCCAGTTTGGCCTTGAGGTCTAGCTGCACTAATAGGCTGTTTGACCCTGAGGTCTAGCTGCACTTATAGGCCAGTTCGACTGAGGTCTAGCTACACTAATAGGCCCAGTTTGGCCTTGAGGTCTAGCTNNNNAGGCTCAGTTTGACCCTGAGGTCTAGCTGCACATATAGGCTCAGTTTGACCCTGAGGTCTAGCTACACATATAGGCTCAGTTTGACCCTGAGGTCGAGCTGCACATATAGGCTCAGTTTGACCCTGAGGTCGAGCTGCACATATAGGCTCAGTTTGACCCTGAGGTCTAGCTGCACATATAGGCTCAGTTTGACCCTGAGGTCTAGCTGCACATATAGGCTCAGTTTGACCCTGAGGTCTAGCTACACATATAGGCTCAGTTGGACCCTGAGGTCGAGCTACAGTAATACTAATAGGCCCAGTTTGACCCTGAGTCTAGGTCCACCAATAGGCCCAGCTGCTCCCTAGGTCTAGCTGCACTAATGGGCTAGGTTCTACTCTAACTACTCTAAGCTATAGATATACCAATAGGCCCAGCTACCTTCTAGGTCTAGTTGCACCTTTAGACGCAGCAAATCCCTAGGTTTAGTTGGTGGATGGCTTAACATGTCATAGTTTTATAATTTCAAATGTTTGCATCATGTCTTCAACTTCAGAGTTTTGTTTGACTCAAGATTTTCATCAGTTTTTGCTAAGTCAGAGGTTTCAATAACTTTGTTTAATGATAAATTAAAAAGGACAACCAACATGCTTTGTTACATTCCGGTATGCCAATAATTCAACTGCTAAATGTATGCCAAGGCCTTTTTTTTTTTTTTTTTTTTTACAGTTTAAATTTCAAAACTAACCAAGGGTTGGGGTCACCCTGCCAGACTCATAAAACCTGCATCTTTATTACGGCTTTTGTGCTACCGCAAAATGGCGAAATTTGTTGAAACGGTGCAAATAATTTATCAAGCTTAGAATGTATTCTTGTGTATCTTGTTGGCATTCTGGTGACTCATATTCATAAGGTTGAGATGAGAAGTCTTGTATCTTTGTCTAAAGGATTAATCATTTGCACCAAATCTGGGCCTTTTTCGCTTTTATTGATTCTTCTCAGCGTTTTTCTTTTGTTTGGAACCTTCCCTGTACATTGTGGGCCAAAAACAGCACAGTGCCTGATCATTTTCAAATGTTTTACTCTAGATACTGAGGCTTGTAGAATGCTTCAATTGACATATTTTACATACAAATCATCTGTAACAGAAATGTGAGATTTAAAATATATATTGGAAAAAATCGATTTTTGAAGTACTACCCTTCTCTATAGGTCGTGAGCAGAAAATGGCAACATACAAGAATGTAGCAGTAAAGTTTATTTTAGCCATGGATTTCACCGTGTGGTATAAGTAGATTAAAGCTAGGCCCATTTGTCAAGCCCAAAGTCATATTAAAAGACTCTCAAAGGCCAATTTGCAAGGCCTTGATTGGGTTGTTAATGGTCTTTCTATGTTATTATTTAGATCCTTGGGGATTCTTATTCTTGTTCACTGCAGGCATACTGATAACACATCACTGAAAGTTTATCGACCTGCCATGGAATGGTCCATTCACTGATCACTTGCAATAAGGTGCATTCGACAATTTTACCGCATTTATCATCATATCATTATCTCATCATCATACCTTCATCAATATTATCACTACCAATGAGATAATAATTGTCACCATTACCCTGTACACTCACAATAGAACCTAATCGTCCTTAGGCCCACAAAACTCACAGCAATCAAGTACCATACCAGGCATAGAAGGATTTCTTTTTTTTTTTTTTTTAGCATGGTAAATACATTTTTTTTCCTCTCAGCAGAGTGTAAAGGACAAGAACACTAAATACTACATTTTTATGCCTGAGGTTTCATACATTCACACAAGCAGTATAGCTATACAGTATACCAGCTTACTCAATGCTGTTTCTGTTATTATAAATGCCATCCCTACTAGACCTAGATCTTAATGGGTATTGAACCCAACGCAAACCCTAAACTAAAGCCATGTAAAAAGATATTGCATGTAGTGAATAAAAAGCATTTTTGCTCCACTTATGCCTATCTGATGCAATCCATTGTCCCTATTTTGTGGGCAAAGCAATAGGGAATGGACTTTTGGATAGGCTTATTGAGTATGTATGTGTTATTTGAGGCAAAGGCAATCAGTTTTTTAACTATACAAAAGTGTGGGTTGAAAAACAGCTCATAACACAATGATGACATTGTGTATAATATAGAGAAGCACTGTAGAGAACAAATAGCAAAGTACAGCAAAGGATAATATATCATGTGTTACTGCAAAGTCATACATTTTGCAGCATGAGTAAGTATAAATAATATCAGAAGTACAGGTCCTATCCAAAATTCTCTTCCAACCTCTAGGAGAATCTTGCACCTTGCAGTGTTTGGGGCTCTCTAAGACACATAAAACCTATTTTTGCTTGGCCAGTTTTTTTGTCAAACATCTCATTTTGTGGTGATACTAAAAATATGTTATGTATATATGTGACCAGTCAATACAAAATAGGTATTTCTCAGTTACAAGATTTTGATGCTGTCGGAAAGAACTCTCAATTCCCTTTCAAATAGTGAAAGATTTGCTCTAGCACATTTCTAAGCAAAGTTATGCCTGTTAAAAGTTATCAAATTAGGCGCTTCAAAATTTCTGAAGTTTTAAACAAAGCATATGTATTAAAGATTAAGGAATTTTTAAGTAAAAAAGTCCTTGGCAACCAGGGTTTGCCTTTACTCTTAGATTCATAACTGTAATTTCAAAGCTATATTGATTTTAAACTGTTTAGAAGTGGTGAACTTTTGATAAATGCACTTAAATTTTTTTGGAATACCTGCGACCATAATCAGCTATTTCCTCTATATGAGGGTTTGCCAAAACATTGGCTGTCATCATAGTTGTGTGCGAAGGATTTTCTACAAGCCCTATTTGAACAAATTTAACTCATCAATGCATAAATTTTGATTTTGTGAATATTATGGCATACAAAATACTGCTTTATGTTTAAAAAATCAGTTTGGAATACATCTTTGCTGCATAAATTAACCAAATAAGTTTTGAACATAAATATGATGACAAAATCACCAAAAAAGTGGTCACCCATCAACAAGTTAAGCTCACTCACCACAAAGTGAGGAGACACAGACCAATATTTCTTACATTGATCTATTCCTGCAATCCCTTGCTGCATTAATATTACCTCACTGATAATCAATTGGGCTTTTCCCTTTTGTGATTGGAGATTCATTTTTTCAAAATGCAGTAAAAAATTTGAGGGTCCACCTTTTGGCAATTGCTCATATATCCATTTGCCAATTGTCGGCGAATGACTCATTTCATGTGTGTGGATCACTTGTTTCTTTGTGGAGAATAAAAGACATGAACTTTTTTTTTTCTGCGTCAGGGGGGGGAGATCTAATTAAACTATGCAACCCATGATACAAAAGGTTTAGGCATTATATAGAGACAGAATTAATGAATGTTTTGAAGCCTCTCTAATTGAGTTTCAATTCACAAATGATTAAATTAATCTGGCACTCTTCTATGAATCTTTCACAATGCAAATGCTGGATATAGGTTGATTCTGTTTGCAGGTGGTAATCAGTTTTTACTGATTGGAACTAAAGATTACAAGAATTTCAAAGGAAAATTTTACATACTGGTACTTGAATGCCTTGTTTCCATGTAATTTGCAAAATTCAACTCTTTAGGACTAATCTCATTTTCAAGAAAAATATGTAGTATTTTCAACAATTATTAAACTTAATTTGAACTATATTTGGTTCTTTGCACTTCAAATCAAGGGCTTACATTAAAGATTTTAAAAATATCTTTATACAGCTTCAGCTTGTCAAGGCTCACATTTTCTTTATTTACCTAGAGTGGCATGCAGCATTTAACCTCTTTGGACTGATTTTGAAACAACAAAATAGAAAATTTAGCATCTTACCCATGAAACATGGTGCTGGAGAAAGATGCAGTCTTTTGAAAATTTTACAGGGACAATGCAAGTTATTCTATAAATCCGGCTTGACAGTGACCTTAGGGCCTGAGATCACCAAGATAGTAAAGAGACCACATCACACAAATACCAATCTATCAGAAAATTCCTACAGCAACCTCGATTTCATTTTCCTTTTATTCTTTTTTTTTTTTTTTTTTTTTCAGCGTATTACGAGAAGGATCGAAGAATGGA
>BLXT01007690.1:148068-167654 GCA_019648995.1 Plakobranchus ocellatus | reverse complement strand
ACTTCTTCCCTTTAGGATTTTACTTTAGATTAAGATCTAGAATCTAACTAGATCAAGAAGTAAATTGCAAGTAACGCAAAGCAGATTTTGCCCTGATACTTTAGGAAATTGTGAATGCCGTTCCATCACTGTCAACTTCGTGTCACACTTGGATTTTTCATTTGCCTTCGGGTCTCTCGCTTTGACTACAAACGTGTCCATTTTCTTCTCGGTCGATTCTACTTCTAGATTCTCTACGCCTAATGTCGAATCGAAGATATCTTTGCCCCTCTTTACCCCAAAGCTACGAGTTAAAGTTTAACAGAAACAGGCATTGGCTTTGCACAAGTAGCAAAGAGAAGCTACACCAGTGAATTTTCTGAAATTGGAAACTCGATGAAACGATTAAACTTTTTTTCGGTGACCACGCGTTTAATTTTTTTTTCTCTTTCTTTTTGGAATATCACCAAATTTTGCAAAAATTGCAAAAATCAACAAATTTTGCGGTTGCAATGCAAAACAGGAACTTTTGCCTTTTTTCGCGATCGCATTGCGGCCGCAAGGGTTGCAAAAAACCGCCATGCCAGATTTATACAATTTAGATCTAAGCTCTCTAACATCAGCGGTTTATGTCTCGGCAATCTCTACAGTACAAGCTATCTTCAAATATCTCACAACCATTTTTATATTCCCATCACCCACTGCTAGAAAATATTGGTTATTCAGTGCATAGGCTCGTCAAAACGATTTAATAAAAGCCACACATTCTAGAACAAAGAACTTATGAAGATATTAGTTTACCAGTCATCAAGGGTAGCTTAAAAGTTAAAATAGTGGCCAATCAAACCTTTCCACATGATATACACCCACTATGGATATGATCTAACAGTTTCCTGTACACTTCCTGTTGCCACACCATTCCAGAACTACCAGAAATCCCCAGGGTAAACAAAGCAAAAACCAAAATAGTACTACTCAACAAAAATAGGTCTAACCTAGGCCTTCTCAAAAAATCTGACCATGCATTACAAATAAAGCCAAAACCCACTGTAATCCATTCCGAGTCTAGATTTACATCTAGATCTAGCCTCTATTCACACACAGCAACCAATTGTCACAGAGTGGAGGAAATGTGTTTGATAACTTGGAGAGCATTTTTCAAGTTTTATTTTTTCACATATATATAATTTATATAGGCATAGACTTTTTCTTAAATGGGCATAAAATCAAGAAGCCTTTTCATGTTATATAGGATCTTGATTGCACTGACTTATACGTCTTTCGCTGCCTTTTGAGCAATAACCCAAAACTGATTCATTTAACTTTCAAAACATGCAGGTGGTTCATCCAACTCACAATTCTTTTGAAAGTGAACAAGAATAACAAACTTTATGCACTACATGCAAGATTGCATTTATTTACAATGTTGTTTCAAAGGTAATGATTTGTAACAAAACAAAAAAAAAACAACAGAGGTGGCAAGCAAGTTTATGCCTATCTTTCAAAACATTAATTTCAATAACAGGTAGCCTACCTACCCTAAACAAGTTTTCAGGGATCATAGGGACGAAAATAACTTACAATTTAACATTTTCATAAAGTACATATACATTGAAATAAGGGAAAGGAGAAGAGACTTTATGTGCGGGAAAAAAAGAATAGTTTTGTCATGTCAGACATTTTAAGACAACAATACAAGATCAAAAAAAAAAAATGGAACAGAGGGGTGGAAAGACATGCAATTAATAGAAGTGACAGAATAGAGGCAGAGAAAGGAGGGTATATGAGCAGTGCAAAAATTAGAAGAATGGAAAGGAGGGTTTATAAATAGTGATGGTCAGTAATTGAGAGAAAAAAGCAGAAACAGTGGGGAGGTTTATCACGAAAAAAATTATCAGTACGGAAATACCAGAGGGAAAAGACAAGAGATGAAGGGGGGGGGCTACTGAGAAATGAGAGATACGAAAGAATTCAATGAGGAGGAAAACGAGGGAAGAGCTGAAATAGAAAAGACGATCAAACATTCAAAGGTTAAAAAAAACAATTTATGAGGGATGGAGGATGATCACTTCCACTAGCATCCCACTCTAATTAAACATACAGTGTAGTATATGTTCAGTCCCACTCTAGTTATGCATACAGTATGCAGTGCTTAGTCCCACTCAAGTAAAACATACAGTATATGTTCAGTCCCACTCTAGTTATACATAAAATATATGGTGCTCAGTCCCACTCTTAAGTACAGTATATGATGCTTGGACTGAGCCAAACAAACCACTGCAGTTTAGTTGCTTCTTAGCTCTTAAAAGTATTATGTTAACGTTAAAGGAATAAATTAGCATACAAAAACAGCCTTGCTTGTAACATGTAAAATGATAAAGTCATCATAACTTATGGTCACAAGGTTCATTCAAAACAGAGTAAGTTGAGAAAATGGTACAATGAAGTAGAGAACATAATTGTATACTCAAAACTTGAAATCACACTCTGTCTTTAAAATGGAAACCTCAACAACCAGAGTCAGAACCAATCAAATTTCTTATTATTACCCGAAGTGTTTGAGACATCAGGATTTCCTTTTCCTCTTTGGCTCTGTAAAAATTAAGCTCATAAATCAAAGCAAGCAGGACTTGATTCTCTCAATTCAAAACCACTACCAACATGGATCAGCACCAAAATACTATTTTTTTTTTTTTCTGGTCTGCCTGTCTCAGTCTCATTAACTCCTCTAAGAATTAGAATCGCCATCCTCGTTACCTAGACCAGGCTGAAGGTGCATGAAAAAGGCATCATGGGAAACGATACGAGCACTTTAATTAAAAAAAAAAGGAAATGTCCGTAAGAGGGCATTCCAAAAAATATTTATTCTAATCCTCTTACTTCAAAGTTTATTTGATTTCCACGAAAATTGAATAATGATTTAACAACCACTGCAGTGTATGGTTTACCTTTCCCCTACATTGTGTAAATCATTTTATGTCAAAATATGTAAATATCTCTCACATTTTAAAACAAAATGCCTATTTTTTTTTATTTGTTAACTGCATCAGGCTATATATTGCAAGTTTCTACAGTATAAAACGTGAAAGACAAACATGTTAAACAGCATTTTTTTTTCTTTATCACCTCACTTTTTCTTTTCATTAATTCTGAGGAAAAGTGACAGTTGAAAAACTATCTTTTTTTTTCTTAAGGATGATCAGATTAGAGAGTTCATTAAAAATCATGAGACAATCTCATCCAAGCTTTCCAGCTCTTCCTGTGTGAGGCCCATGTCTGCGTCGAGATCTTCCTCCATAGGTTCCTGCTTTACTTCAGTCGCTGCAGATGCCACAGTTTGAGAGGCACTGAGAATCTTAACACCTCTTGGAGATGTGGGAGTTTTGCCAGGACCTAGTTGAGGATATTGAAGGACAAAAGGCTTGTTTAATTAAATTACCCAATTGGTTTCAAGGCATATTTATATTTACATTTTATTTATTTCAAATTTAAAGGCAATTTTTTCAATCTGGGTTAATATGGATAGAATGGAGTATAATCTATGAATGTTGCAAAATAATGAATACTCTTAGTCTTATATGACAGAACAGCAAGAAATATGGAGGCATTTGAAGTGGAGAGGCCAAGAAATACTATCACTATCAAGCAACATATATTTTTTTTAGTTAAATAAAAAATAGGATTTGCTGTCTATTTGAAATGAAAAAAGTAACACAAGTTCAAAAACCACTGAAGCCTCGTCCAGATAAAATAATGAAGCTGTAATTGAAAATTTTGTCATGAATCATCTTTTTGTCATCTTAGAGTAGAACTAGAGGGCTGCCAATTATTATATTAACTTTTATTATTAATTCCCAGTGCATGAAAAGCAGATACAAGATGTATATAGAATATCCACCAATTTGTCAAGTACAGATTGTGATCAAAACATAACTATATATCAATGTATTATTGCTTAAAGCTAAAGGAGGTGGAAGGAAGATTTTGAAGCCCAAATCTTTTTTGGCTGAATTAAGAGAGGAAAAAAAGTTATGATATTCCTTTAGATGAATGACCAATGCACAGATATAATTCAGTCATATATAAAATTGATAAAAATTTTACACTTCCATTGAAAATTATGACTATTATTAAGTAGTTTCCAAATTCAATACAGCACAGATAGAAATAGAATAATCATAAGAAAATAAGTAATTTGCAGTACGCTGTTCAAGTACTGATTTTGGCTTGTACAGACCTTTAATAGATTTTTAATAATAAAAGACAAAGGATTAAAGAGATCAAAAATTTGAAAATTTTTTATGAAAATATTCCAGCTCTGAAAAATTTCATTGCTCTCCACAATTCTTATCGGTTATTTTTTACCCACCATTTAAAAGCTTCTGACTCTGTTCAAAATACTGGTTGGGATGTTGGATGAACATTTCCACCTCGCTTGAGCTGTCGCTAATTCCATGAGTGAGTTCAAAATACTTGGCACAGGCTACTTGGCAATGACCACCTTTGGTGTACTTCATAATCTAAGGCCAAAAAAAAAAAGCAATATTTATTCTGATTGCTTTACGCAGTGGACTACTGATCAATTATGCCCTTGGCCATCAAAAACAACATTGGCCTATCCACTGCGTTGCCTTTGGAAATAAAACATCAAAAGCTCAAAATGTTCCAGAGGTATAATATTTACATCAGAGAAGATGAATTGATGCAAATTTGACTAACAGTTCGTTACAATGACTATCATATTACTAGTTAGAGGGAGAAAGAATGAAAGAAAGAATAGAGCACCATAAAGAAAGGACAAAAATAATTCAGGGAAGGGATAAAAGCTAAAGTAAAAAAATCAAACTAGTTGTTTGCATAACACAGCCGCTTGACTTCTGGGTGGTATATCTTAGAATTTTTACCCTTGATTTGTCAGGCAATGTTAGCAGATTCAAACATGCTCAGAGAGATCTCTGCAGATTGTGCCAACAATATTCTTGACAGACAGACAAGAAGACAGAGAAAGGGGAAAACAGACTATAAAGACAGAGAAATGCTTAATCCAAATAAAGAAGAAAATTAATGTAAATTAGCTTTGAGAGTACAAGACATGATGAAGATTGAAGACTTTAAGATAAAGACAAAAAGACAAAGAAGGAAAAGAAATCTGACAGTTTTATTTAGGCTTTCATATAGACATCCCTTAAAAATCTTAAAATTGACACAGGATCATTAAGAGCATAAAGGCATTTAGGTGAAGTTTATTTTTAAAATACAATAAGATATGAACTGCACATGGCACAGACATTTTTCAACTGTTTTTGTTCCCTTGACAACTTACAGTCTCAACACCTTCTTTGGGTATCTTGTTTGATGAAATTCTCTGCTTCAAAAACTCTGTATCAAAGTGTCTGAAGGGACAGCCTGTGAGACGAGGAATATCAAAAGATTTTAAAAATACAAGGTTCAAGAAAGGTTGTCACAAAATCATAAAAGTAATGTCTTAATTTTCCTGTCCAAATGTATTGCCCAACACTGAAATCTGCCATTATAGTGAAGAGCTATGTCAAATCACTGTCAAGGCAGAAGCTCTAAAACTTTTTTTAAACAAAGTATTTTGAAGACTGACAATTTTCTTTAAATGCATGTTTCTCAAAACAATTAATTCCAGCCACTGCCTCTTTATGAGTGGTCACAGAAAAAAAAAAGGATCTTTAAGTTTCTTGAATATTAGAATCAACTTGTAATCAAAGCAAAGAGCCTGCCCAGAGATCAAAAAGCATTTGACCTTTTTTAGGTATAGTTGCTTTCTCAAGTATTCTATCCAGACATACAGAAATTTATATTTTGCCAACTATCACCGAGACACAAAAAAAATAAAATTCAAAACTAAACAAATCTTACCATGAGCATCTCCAACTGCAGGGGGATTGTTCATTATTATTTTCATACAACCAAATGGAGTGTAGTCAGTCTTTTTACCCTCTTTACCATAGTTGTAGCGGATCCCATAAGAGTATTTCTTATCAAACTGACATGGAAATACAAATTGCCATAAAACTACACATATGCAAAACAACGTATATAAGATTATATTAGTTACAAAACTGCAGCCATAAGATAGGAGAGGGAAATGTTTTCAAGAAATTTCTAAAACTGACAACCTTTTAAAATACGTTTGTTGAAATGCTTAACAGTCATAATGAAAAATGTATTTGTAGCTGAGTATTCACAGGTCTTGAAATTTTTTAGACAGTCTTTGAAAAGAGCACGCAAGTTATTAAAACTATATTATCTGAGGGTTTGCCAAAACAGGGGCTGTCATCATAGTTATGTGTAAAGATTTTCTACAAGCCCTATATGAAAAAAATTAACCCATCAATTCATAAATTCTGATTTTCTGAGTATAATGGCATACGAAGTACTGCTTTAGGTTTAAAAAATCAGTTCTAGTTGCATCATTGCTGTCTTAATTAATCAAAAAAGTTTCGAACATAATTATGATGATAAAATAACAAAAAAGTGGTTACCCATCAACAAATTAAGCTCATTCACCAACAAATGAAGAGACACAAACCAATTCTTTAAACATGGATCTATTCCTGCTATCCAGCTCTGCATGAATATTACCTCACTGATACTCAATTGGGTTTTTCCATTTTGTAATTGGAGATTCTTTTTTTCAAAATGCATTAAAAAATGTGACACACTTTTGGGGTCCACCTCTTGGTGATTTTGTAATCATGCTCCAAACTTATTTAGTTAATTTAGACAGCAAGGATGCATCCACAACTGATTTTTTAAACATAAAGCACTATTTCATGTGCTATTATACTCACAAAGTCAAAATTTATGTATTCATGGGTTAAATTTTTTCAAATAGGGCTTGTAGAAAATCTTTCGCAAATAAAAAAGATGACAGCGCACATTTTGGCAAACCCTCAAAAACAAAACAAAATAACAAGAAAAACATAAGTCTGACCACATTATGTGTGAGAAAATAAATTACAGCTCTTCCAGGTTTTTTTTTACCCATCACTAAATTAATTATAAATGAAATTGGGGTGTGAGAGTAAAGCACCTTGAGTTCCAAAGGGCTTTTTTGGATTTGATCAGTTCATAGGTCAAAGGAGGGAATTTTTTGTTATTGCCTCTGCTTTCAATTTGTGCCATCATTTTTCAACCTCTATGTTGTCATATTATTTCAACACTCACAATTTTATTTATCTCAAAACAATGGAGGAACTTACAGTATCCACATCCATGCCTTTGGTAAATTCCATCCTGAAGAGTTTAAGAGCCTCTTCCAGGGGAAGACCAATGCCCTTAAGAAAAAGCCCATACTGTAAACGGCTGCCATGACGTAGATGGTGATTTTGTTTCAATGAAAGGTGGATATTTTGCATGCACAAGGGAAAAGATTTCTTGGAAAGCTGGAGGAGGAAAAAAAAAGAAAAAGAAAATGTGTAAAAATGTATATTATAAACACAAACATAATCATCTCACATTCAGTATATTTGGTTTGTATCCTAAGTGCTGTAATTGTCACTTTCATTAGTACTTTGTTTAGAGAATCAAAAAGGAAAAACAATTCAATGTATACACAATCTTGTGACACAATTTGGGCACTTGTGGGAAACTATCAAGTTATCCAAATGATTTTCATTCTTTCAAAAATAAAAATACATGTGTAAGGTTTCAAATTCTTGGTTTTTAGTTAGTAGATCTAGAATACAAACTGAATTTTGTTAGAATTTCAACTTTCAATAAAAATGCATGTATAAGATCTGAAACTTTTGTTAAGTATAACTTGAATTTTTTCAGAACTTCAAACCTCAATGCTGTATAGATGTAAAACTAGGTGAAGCATTGTATGTGTATAAATATGATAAATATTTGAAGTATACCAAAGTTGATGGTTATCAAATCCTCAGCAGAGATTTTTTTACCTGAACAATAGCAGTTTAGATATTCAGTTTTTATACAATACATGGATAAAAAACAACTCGGTCAAAGAATGATTTTAACAGTAAGGCAAATCTGACACAGAACTTCATACTTACTGTATCAATCATGTCTGCAGTGATGGCTCCTACATTTGTCTTTTTTACGCTGTAATCTTGACCTAGGTAGCGTTTACTAAGACCAGATAACATGGGCAACAGTCGTCCATCTTCTTCCATACTTGGGAGAGCCCTTGAAGTCACCTTGAGATATTTTTAAAAAGTCAAGTCTATTGTGATGGTATTTTTCAATATCGATCACATGCTGACTTAAGATGAAAAAATCAGCAATTAAATTTGTCTAAAAAGCATAAATTACAACTGGTAAATGATTAAATGTCAACGATATTGATGGAATTTTATTGACAAATCTAACAGGAAAAGATATTGATGGAATTTTATTGACAAATCTAACAGGAAAAGAATGCACATGTAAAATCTTACTGACTGAAATTGCATTCTGTGGGCTTATTAAATAGTGAAACCCAGAAAAAGATAAGCCGATTCCCTGCCAAGATCGAAGTGTTCAAATTGTTTAAAAAAATACTGACTCAAAAATCATTTTTCCCAAGTTTCATGTATGATAACGGATTAATTAAGCCTGGTCTCAAGACATATGTGACATACAGGCAATACAAATTTACACATTTAGGAGACATATGTGATAAATATGTGTTAATTAGTTTAAGGACTTAGTTCACTCTATTTCAAGAAATCAATTACAACTACAACAAATAAAAGTTATGCTCAATAGTTCTAAAAATTCATATTAATCCTCCTAAGAATAATGTAGTTTTACTGGTTAAATACTTACAGTAAGAGCATGAGACAACTGTGTTCGGAAGACGGACAACAATATAGACACGAGGTCATCCTGAGGCACATAGGTAAATCCTTTGTGAACCACGACTTTTCTACTCCGCACCAAATCCAAAGCTTCAGTGAAGGGTACCTGAAATGGTACATGATACCAAGGTTATCAAAAATAGCTACTTTTGTCAAACTTCAATGTACAGAAAAATTATAAATCATCTGCCTAATCTTTAAAATGCATTAGTTGTATCTGATCAATATTTTTTTTTTGGTTCAAAAGTTTAAAGAGACAAAAAAGAGCTTGTTTCAGAAAAACAAAAATCCATATTAATAATTCTGAATGAAATGTATTTGATGGACTTCCTAAGAATGTGCAAGGAAGAAATTAGCAAAATTAGCATACAAACTTATTTTAATGCTGAAAATGTTTATTTTTACAATTAACATACTTAAATATACTGGTCCAAATAAGCTATACACAAATATTAGGCCAACAAAATAAAAAAAGGCAACAAAGACTAAACAAAAAAAGAAAATGTTTAGCTTTTGAAAGAGGAAAGGATGGAACAGGCGCCTAAATAATACAGACAGAAGAAAATCCCGACCTTCCTGAAAACAAAAATTGTTCGTACTTCAAGCTCAGAAAAAAACCTTGCCATCAACCATGGAGGTCCAACCACTCACTATTAGGATTTCTGGAGTCTATTTCAAACATTTATTTTGAAATTATCAAACATGACTGATGTTTCCTGATCAACTTCTTATCCTCCTATCATGTATTTGATTAAACAACTTTCTTTTATTACAGTTAAACATTTTCATCAAATGCTTTAAACAATGGCCTGATATAAAATAATTTTTTAAAAATTTTTCTAAATCCATGATTTTCTGACATGAGACTTACATTTCACTAATCCATGGGGGGATTTAGATCCAAAAACTGCTTTTGATTTATCTATAATTGCATTAGTCTCAAATCTCATCTGAATCAAGTTCAATATCTAGATCTCTCGCTCAACTATCAAAATGACCAATATAAATAGCTGGCTTTTAAATAATTTGCAGTTTTATGTCCTAGAAGATACACAAGCATATGAATTTTTTAAATAGGGATAAAAAAAAAACAGCCTTAGGCTCTTAAAACTCTGTGGAGAAGGTAGTCGAACATAAAATAGGAAGAAAAATGACAGTCAAAATGAATGATTTATCAGTGGGAGAGTTGAAGCTTAACAGGCAAATAATCTCACAATTTGAGACCCAAATTCTCCCCCAAAAAGTAAAAAGACAAGGAAAAAAATTATGCAGCAACAATAAAGGAAAAAACTTTTTGAGGTAGGAGGTGAGGTGTCAAGCAAGGACTTGTTTTACAAGTTATTTGAAACATATAAGTTCACAAAATAAATTTGGATGCCTTGTAGAATTCAATCCCATCCACATTGCTGAAAGAGTCTGGGCCATCCAGAAGACTTGAAATGAACTCGCGCTCTTTTTTATCAACCTGTAATAACAAAGGATGGCATGACATCATAAAAGGAAATTTACTAAGCAACAAATAAATTAGATTGATTTGACTACCTTTCTAACATCGCTCTACAGAAGAAAGGTGGCAAGAATAGCCATATCAAGCTACCTCACAATGCTATTTACACAAACATTCAAGTTCCTAAACCTGGTTACCATAAACAGACATGCCTACCCTTGAAAAATTTTTTGAGGAACATCAAGGGCAAAAATGCGGAACATTATATAAAAATGCGGAACAAACCTGAATATGACGGGAACTGACGCTGATTAAAAAAAAAAAAAAAAAAAAACCCACTCAATTCAGCTAAGCTCCAAACAATCATAGTGGTGTACCTTTAGGACAGGGGAGAGTGTAGAGGATATCAGTTCCTGTCTAAATCGGCACTAACACTAAGCCAACTGCTTAACATTTAGCCTCCGTCTTGCTTAACGTGGAGTCACTTATTTCAATGTTACCACTGGAATTCAATTTTATTAACGTTTCTTTAACAGAAAATTCCATTAAACATTTCCCTATTCTATCCCTAAAATGCGAAATGCCTAGCCTCGATGCATTCTTTTCGAATACAATGCTGTCATCATTTGCGGATTTGAGCTTCTGTGTAGAGCAATTTCTTTTCTGTCATTTTGAAGATACGCAGGCCTGATTATATTATATTAGTTCTGTCATAGTATTATCGTGGGACTGGCAATGGCAAGAGCCTAGCATCAATGAGACGGTCTCGCACCAAGCCTAAGTTCAATGCTGGGTTTATGACTTCTCTAGGTATAAGAGAAGCCCTCAAAGCCCTTGTTTGCCCTCAAACAACTAACACAGCTGAAGATAGATGGAAAAGACTTAAGAATAATAAAAAACATGTATTGGGATCAGAAAGCAGCAATGCGAGTAGAGGGAGAAGTAAGCAAGTTTCAAAATATCAAGCGAGGTGTCAGACAAGGTTGTGTACTCTCTCCAGACCTTTTCTCACTCTATAGTGAAATAATCATGCGCAATCTTGAGGGACACCCTGGAATTAAAATAGGAGGGAGCAACATCAATAATCTGAGATATGCTGATGACACTGTTCTAATAGCAGAAAACGAAAAAGATTTACAACAGCTACTTGACATAGTTAAAGAAGAAAGCGAAAAGAAAGGGCTGGAATTGAACAGAAAGAAGACGGAAGTAATGGTTGTCAGTCGAAAACAAGAATTGCCAATAATCAACATCTATATTAAAGGAACAAGGCTGAAACAAAAGGACCAATTCAAATACCTAGGATCCTTGATCTCAAGCGACGGAAGAAACAACAGCGAAGTTGCATCAAGAATAGCTCAAGCAAAGACAAATTTCCAGAAAATGAAAACAGTTCTGACAAATAAGAACATATCCATCCGGACAAGAAGAAGAGCCCTTGAGTGCTATATAGAGCCCATCTTGATGTATGGATGTGAGGCCTGGACAATATCAAAACAGACTCAGAAGAAGCTGGAAGCAACGGAAATGTGGTTCCTTAGAAGAATGCTGCGAATCTCATGGACAGCAAAGAAGACAAATGACACAGTTTTAGAGGAAGCTCATACAACAAGACTACTCATAAGCAAAATCCGTAAACGTCAAGCAACCTTTTTCGGCCATGTTATGCGAAGAGAAAAGTTGGAGAATCTTGTAACAACAGGAATGTTGGAAGGAAAACGCAGTTGGGGAAAACAACGAGAAAAGCTCATTGAAGGCCTGGCAGACTGGCTGAAGGCAGGGAAATCGTTGGAAGCAATAGAAGCGACAAAGGACAGGAAAAAGTGGAGGACCATGATCGCCAACGCTGTAAAGCAAGGCACCTGATGATGATGAGGTATAAGACGCGTATAGGTAGTCTCGGTGTCTCGATAATAAAGTTGACTTTCAATGATACAGTTGACAAATTTAAAACGGGAAAATTATCCCAAAATTCTTTATTTTCATTAAAATTGAAATTCTGCCGCGCTGATTTCCATAAATCGAGGTCGCTGATTTCAAATTTGCCTCAGAATTTTCATATTTGCTTTCCTCGCAAAGATATGTCTGTTGAAAAATAACCCTAGTCCAGGTGAGTGACGTCACAGCGTGAATGACCTACCGTCGATGGGACAACAGTCATTGATGGTAGGCCTAACAATGATGTTCGTCCATAGATACACTGCACCGATAGGTTTGCCCCAAACCACCCCAACCCCTCTTCAGTCTGCTAGATGCATGCTCGATGTTATGAAAAAAGGTCTAGCAAAGAGCGCCTTGCATTTAATAAGTTTCAAAAGTTTGTCCCAGTGTTAACGCCGTTATTTTTTTCCCTTTAAGTCCTTTAATATTCTCGCGTTATATTATATGCAGAGAAGCGCCACTAAATCTAGACTAGGTTTATTTCTGAGTATATGACCAATCACAAATCGGCGAAATTCCGGATTTTGTCACAAAAATGCGGATTTCCGGAACGCAGGTCATTTTCTGGTAGAATTCTGGAACGAATCCGGAATTTCCGGAACGGTAGGCATGTCTGCATAAGATTATTTAGGATATGATATTCACTTTATTTTTTTAAAAAAGGGAAAAATAATTTTTTCTTAAGACATCAAAAACGTTATGGAACAAATGTTGAAAATGTCTAATTGCCCAAAATTGCATCCCTTATCCTTTACTTAATATACTTGCACAAATGGGCTAACAAAAGTCAACCATTAAAATCTGCAGTTCGTACCTTCATTTAAAAAAACCCAGATAGAATATGATCTTAGACATACAGACCTGCCAACCCCAAATTGTTCTCACAGGAATATTCATCTCTACTCACAGGAATTTAGAAAGTCTCACAGGAATATGCCAGTATACAATTAAATGCGCATGGATAAACCGCATTAAACATTAATTATATACTCGACCATAGACATTCCATAAAATTGAAGTATAATATCAGAGGATAATTAGTCAATTTTCCACTTTGAAGATGCAAGAAAATATCTCCCTACTCACTGCCATTAGTCCAATATCACCATTTATCAAGCCTGAAAGACCTGCAGGCTTAGGGCCTGGTCTGGGTGATGAATTTTTTTAAGGTACACTACAGTGTATAAAATTCGAAATCTAGCTCACACAATAAAGGGTTACGTGGAAAAAAAAAAAGAAAATCTATCATTCTATGTGAGACAGGTCTACAGAATCTCAGTAAGGCTTAAAATTGTGATCCATTGTATATTAAATAAAAGAAAACACCAGTTTTCCTTTGGTCTACTTGAAATTACAGAGATTCCCGCAAGTCATGTTGGCCTACAATGTATTCAAGTCTGTTTAGGCTAAGGCCTGGACTAAAGCCTAAATTAGATCTCTAGGACCATTATCAAATTTTGATTATACATCAAGAAACAAAATTAAGAGTGTAGCGAAATTAGAAATGTCCTGGATCTTGATATTGCCTAGATCGAGAGAGAGAGAGAGAGAGAAAAAAAAAAAGAAAGAGTGAGAATTATTGAGAGACACTCACAGAGTGATAAAAGAGAAAGAGAGAGAGTGAGAGAGAAAAGAGAAAGAGTGAGAATTACTGAGAGACACTCTCAGAGTGATAAAAGAGAAACAAAGTGAGAGAGAGAGAGAGAAATAAGAAGAGAAAAAGTGAGAATTACAAAGGGACACTCTGCGTGATAAAAGGAGAAAGAAAGAGAGAGAGAGAGAGAGAGAGAGAGAGAGAGAGACGGGACAAGAAAACATCGGAACATTGCCTAAAAAAAAAAAAAAAAAAAATCCACGTAGAGAGAGAGAGAGAGAGAGAGTGTGAGAGAGAGAGACAGAGAGAATTTAGATTGGATGGTAAGGTGGCTAGCCTTCAGTGCATTAGATCTAGTTATTACTTGGTGTGCAGATGTAATAGGATTTTTCAAAGTAGATCTAGCACAATCCATCTTAGCTATTATTTATAAGATAAATGTACTATGAAAAAATGCGGTATTAAGTTAGTTTTTGAAAATGTCAGGCAGTTTGTACGCACATCACCATTCATATAGTGTTAAAACTAGACATTGCCGGCATTTCAAATTACTTTGATCTGGGGCCGACTTGAAGGTCGGGCTGCAACTCCCAGAAACCAACCTTTGATTTCTTTGATCTATTGCCGACATAGTAAGCTAGTTATCACTCTAGGCCTACAGTATCGTGCACATGTTGACTTTAAAATGATAATTATCATAGCTTACTTGTTTGTCTGTCAGTGGAGATAGCATTCTGAGCTCTTGTTTGATAAATTTTTTTTTTTTTTTTTGGGGGGGGGCGCAAAGGATTGTTTTATGGCTGTCAAGACTGTGTTGGTTACCTTACCACCAGCGCCAAAGGTCTATTGAGTTACAGAACTCCCTCCCACCCCCAAAAGAAAAAAAATTCGGGATAGATCTAGATGCTTAATATAATCCAACGACACTTTTCAAGCCTGGTATAAGATCAAAGAAACTACGACGGTCTACTTCTAGGGCAGTTAAAAAAAATTGAGGATCAACTTTCCATTGATACCACATTTTTGTATTATGTGAATGGAAAGAAAATCGCACAAAACGAAACAAAAGCACAAGCCCATAGTTATACAGCCAAAGTGTAAAAATTTCCCCATTGGCTGGATGAAGTACACCTAAAACATTATGTTGGCATGTCTGCATGTAAGACCATGACATATCAATAACACAGAAACTGCTCGATCTCTTTACACAGAATATTTAATAAACGTTACGGACCAAAAATTGGATTCTCGGGTTATGTCGATAGTGATTTAAAAATGTTCAATGCTATTTAAATAGGTAAAGAGTACACGTCGGTAGATATCGCATGGATTCAAAAGATAAAACGAGATAGTTTTTTTCCCGTGCATCGGGACAGCTGAGTGGGATTTTAGCGGGGCAGCCCGGAAAACGGAATTTATAGGCGTTCACCGGGATTTTTCCCGGCGAAAACGGAAAGTTGGCAGGTCTGGACATATCTCTGAAGTTTCATGCAGCCATTCATACATCTACTCCGTTATTTCAAGCAGGACATGAGAAAGTATGCAGACAAAAAAAAACTTAAACTTGACAAAATACATAATTCACTTTACCGGTTTGTATTTGAGATTGTTTGAGACCAGGAAGTGAGCACGACTATCCCTGTCCTCTTGTTGAAAGCGGAAACGGAATAGATCCAGCTCTTGATTGAGAAACCAACGTCTAAGATCTTCACTATAGCATAAAAGTAGAGAAAAAGTTGGGTTTTTTTTTTTCGAATATTAAATTAAACAAACCAGAAAAACAAACAAAAAAATGTAACATCAATGTACTAGCTGTTTATTGGGAATATCCGATTGATTTGGCAAATTTTCTTAAAATGACTTTAGGATAAATAGCATATATTTGGCTTCTTTATCAGTCCCAATATGGTTTAAGCCTGTGGTATTGCATGCAACCTGGCAAATCAATCTTGCCAGTTTTAGAGGGAGAAAAGTAGCTAATGATATGTAAAAAAAAAATTTTTTAATTTGTAATTCCTTTTATTTGGTTGTTTTTCATATAAATAAAAGATGTTCGTATGATTGATGGTGTTCAAAATTTAACATACAAAAATTGCTGTATGTTACTCAGCTAGGGGACAATTTGGAGATCCAGTGCTCTGACGGGTTAGACAACGTAGAAATGAGGAGCAATTGTGAGATTTGTGCAAAAATAGCATTAAACTGTGTAAAGACCACATTTAAACAGGATAACAATTAACAAAAGCAATTTTATATTTCTTTTTTAATTGGAATATTGCAATAATATATCTTAGATTAAAAAAAAATTATGCCCGGTCTTTTAGTCCTTGCTTTTTTAGATTGAATATCTCTGCTTAGAACTACATTATTTCTATGATGACAAAAATGATTTCAATACTTACGATCTGCAATAAGCAAGTCTAAGAATGAAATGAGAAACCTGATCACGTTTTCTTCTCTGAACTTCATCGCCCTGAAAATAAAAATTTGCATGGTATAAGACAGATCAACAACTTACGTAACATCTAAGACAGTTTGCTACAATGATTGAGTGAACAAAGAAAACCAACAGTAAAATCACTATAACTTAGTTTATCTAGATCTACATAGTATGTTGTATTCAAAGAAAAAAATAAGCTGCCCAATTCAAAATTACTAAAATATCCAAACAAAAAGCTCTAGAACAAAAACAATGGGGGGAAAAAACCTACAAACAGTTTTTATCTATGAAAAAGTGGAGTATTAAGTTGCATCAACAATCTAAAATGATAAAAATGAGTCCTGTGACCCCTTGGAACAGTCTTAAAAAATTCTTGTCCTTAAAAGCATTTCTTGCAAAATTATTGACAGCAATACAAATCTAAGTTCTCAGTTTTATGTCTAGAGTGATTGCAGAGTAGCTTGGGCTTTTATTGGAAGCCTTGGCCTAAAGGGTCCTAAAGTCAGAGGACTGGTTATGATGTTCAAAAACAAACAAGCTTTCTAGCAGAGAGTACAATGGCTAATATTTAGAGGGTTTTTTGTTTTTTTTTTTAATATTTTAGGTAAACTACAGTTACACATTTGGAAGACTTTAAATTTTGAATATCCCTAAAGTTCATAATAATTATGTAACACTGACAATAATATTCATGTAAATAAATTCAAGTAATGGAACCATTGATGATGGCTTTATTTATTTTTATTCTTATTAAAAGCTTGCAGGGATTTAAATCATAGACTTTATTATTCAGTTAACAATTAGATCATTGAACATTGCAAGAACAAAATTTTGAAATTTATATTACCTGAGTCTTTTTGAGGAAACTGTCTTTGAGTTTTGTTGCTGCTATTTCTTTTGAGAGTAATTCATAGTATTTGGCTGTGCCCTTCTGGTGAGTGATTCCTATTGTCTCCACAGCCTTTAAGACTGAAAAAAAAAAAAAAAAGACAATAAATGAATATTGACATATCTACAGTTTTACAGATTGTTAAAGTTCTGAAGGTACAAATACGAAAAGATGATATAATAACTATTTTAGCACAGTGTTATTAGCAATAATCTGTAACTTAGATACCTTTTGCAGCAGGAAAATGATTTACAAAAATTGATACTCTCGAAATCCTAATATTCTCAAATTATTTGGGAAAGTTAACAGTGTTTTATATATTGTAAGTCATAGCGGGGAAAGTCTCTGTGGTATATTTACATCCATTTTCGTTGTCTACATTTCACAGTTATTATTGATGCAAATGTTTCATTATACATAGTATTGATTGCTACAAAGTGACGATGTATCAATTAACATGCATAAATGATCAGTTAATTGTTAAGGTGGTGATGTATCAATTAACGGGCTGTTAATTGCTATGGAGTGACCATTATTGGGGTACAATGGATATTTTGTAACGCTTCGCAACAGAGTGACGATTATTAGGTTAGAAAAAAAAAGGATATTTTGTAACAGTTCAGTGACTGGTGAGTAGACCTCAAGACTAGTTTTTCTCTTCAACACTGTAGCAATTAACAGCTAGTTAATTGATATATCATCACTCTGTAGCAATTAATACTACCTTCATTAAAAAGTGTACATGAGGTTGATTTTTTTTTTTTTTTTTTGGTAGCTAGGCTTGCCATGATTAAAAAGGAGGAAAAGAAATGAAAAAATGAAAAAGGGAAAAAATCTCAAAAGGTATCAATTGAATAATTGAATTTAAAATCAAGATTTAACTTTAAAAACAAATACTTGGCAATATTTTGTACTTCACATTTCTTTCTTATATTTTACCATTTTTGTGGATCTTTTTTAACTTTCGAAAAATACAATATTCAAGACTAATACAAACACCTCAAGCAAATAAATGAAGGCCCTTTCGAGAATAAATAAATCAGTTAAACCTAAAATTCATAATCTGATATCTAAGTAATATAAAATTGTTTCAAAATGAAGTAACTGAAGCACAGCCCCTTTGCAGTAATTACCAACCTTTTCTCTGATTAATTACATTCATCTGTATTGTGAAGAATAAAAGAGCCATAAACAAACTTTATTGTGATTTGATGCAAGCCAAATGATTGCCTTGAGAAAACTAATGTTAAATTACAAGTCTATTCATTTTTCTTGAAAATTGTTTGCACATGAGATATCCTTGTTTGACTGACCTTTCAGTCTCTCCACAGCTAATTCTTCGAATTCTTGCAATGAAATGGTATCTGTTGGTGCCACAGAGTACAGCTGAATATGGTGTAGGTTTGATTCATTGGAGTCAGATGAGTTAACCACTCTGGCTCTGGGTTTAGATCTGGTCCCAAATTCCATTGTGGGACAGCACCTGCCACAATTTCGGTTTCTTTATTTTTAATTTTCAGCACTAAGCATTCAATGAGACCAAAATATATGAATATGAGTGATTTCTTCCTGCAATAAAAAAAGAAACAAAATTAATGGAAATCAATGGAACAATTTAATATTAAATATTATATCCATTTCTCAATGGTCTCACAATCAGTGATGAGAAGTAAACTGACAAAAGACAAACCAAGTTGATATTTTAAACCGTTGTTTCTTTACCTGTCTTTTCATAATTCAAATTGCAAAGTAATGATTCATTGATTGCAATCTTTAGAAAGGTTTAAAAACTTGCAATGTTTTAAAGCCAGAGTTATTTTTTTGTAGATTAAAAGCTTAAAATTTATATTTGATTTATAAAAATGGTAAGAAAATATTGCTCTATTTATCATCTAGATCTAGATAAAATATAAAAAGCATGAAATTATTATTGTGGGCATATAGTTACAATGAATTATAAAGGCGATTTCGTTTTGGCAAAGTGTTTCCCCTAGATTCTGTAGTGGTACTCTGTAAAGCTCCATATCAACTCTTTAAATGCATATCATCTTCTAAATATAGTCATAATTTTATTGCACATGGATGTGGAGTGGATTCCGAAAATTTTGGCTCTTAAAGCAAAGGCCTATAGCAGTGAGCGGGTCAATCCTTTTTTTTTTTAATTCTTTTACTGTGTAGATCTACACCTTATTTTTGTTCAGAAATTAGTCAACAGCTTAGAATGTGTCGTTATTATGTTTTGGTTGTTTAAATAACACTAGCGAATTTGCGGGTGTCAGGCCGACGGACACATTGGAAATAAGGGGCTAAAATACAAGTTCCTGGGCCCTTTTGGCGGAAACTGGCGTAAAATATCGAAAGAGGACATCAAAACTCGTATATTAAGATGAAGATCGTTCAAATCCATCCACGGAAGGCCTTGGAACATGTATAACAACATTCACCGATGTTGTCTGGCTTACGAT
>BLXT01007690.1:122089-138677 GCA_019648995.1 Plakobranchus ocellatus | reverse complement strand
TAATGGGTAAGGCCCTATATATGGCCATCTTAAAAATCAATGCAATCTATAGCTCTTGATTTGGATATTTTAATTGAGCTATAAATTGGTATATATGTCCACTTCAATGTAGTTTATCCTGTTATTGATTTTATGGCTTTTGAAAATAATAATACATTTTGGAAAGCTTGAAGGTAATATATCTTCTTTTTACTTAATCAACCTCTTCACCATATAATAGCAATAAATATTTAAGAAGGAAAATATTGATTTGTGGAATTTAAGTGAATGATAGTTTTAAATATCAATTCTCTTAAGTTTTTCTTCACCACCTTTTTATGAATTTTATATGTGTAACTTTTCTTCTACTTAAAAAAAAAAATGCTTCCCAGATGCAAAATTACTTCAGTGCAATGTGGATGTGGCAACAAAGACATCTTCTGGTGTCAGCATGTAGTTGCCTTGTCCTTGTACCGCATCCGCAAGGCCAAGGCAGTCCAGCTGCGGGTGCCCATATCAGGTCAGCCGCATTTCACGCTTATCATGTATCATATGATATAACTTCGCAACAGTGCCCATCTATCACTAAGATATATTTTTTTTATCACTCTATCATGCAGGGCTCTGTATTGAGTTTATTTACACAGTGGTCAATAAAGGGCTCATTGGGGGGCAAGAGTCATGGCATTCTACATTTAAAAGATTATCACTAATTGCTCTTATTGGCAATTGATTTTAAAACCTATGAATTTATTGAGCTAATGTTTATTGAGTTTTACCCTCAAAAGAAAAATTTTTCTTTGCATTGTATACTTGTTAAAAAAAGAATAGGTTGGGTGGTCTATGATCAACCCTATCAATAGTTATCAACAAAATCTGAGGTTGAGATTTGTTGCAGGCTGATGACAAAAAGGAGAAATTTTTCATCACTGCGTTAGCCTGTTCATACCTTGCAGTATAAGGCTGTGGTTAAAGCAACTGCAGCAGAAGATCCCTGCAAATTTCAGGCCATGTATGCTAATGACTGTGTTTCCTTGACCTATAAAGATGGATTGGATAAATCATATTTTACAGATTGTACAAAGGGATTGTCATTCTTCTTTTTTTAAAAGTTTTATTTCAAGTGCTCAACCATTCATCTTCACATCCTTTTTTTCCGGTTTTTCTTCCTTTGCAGAGACCTTGTTGCAAATGTCAAGAGAACAGCTACAGAAGTTTGCCCAATATCTCATAACTGAGCACCATTCAGATGTTTTACCAACAGCTCAGAAAATAGCTGACCAGATTTTACAAGCAGAGTCAGAAATAAACCAGCTTCCAGGTGAAATTTTGTTAATGTTGAAATTAAGTCAGTGAGTTAGAGAGTTAGCTTTCTTTTCAGTATGGGCTTGTCCACTATTGTAATGAACAATTCATGTAATTCAGAATAAAAACGTTATTAAATTGAGGCAGCAAATTCTTAAGTGTGCACAGAATAATGGGACTATTTGTTCCTTTTTAAGAGAGTACCATTTCAGCACAAATTCTGAACTTTTTCTGACTATGATTGTTGTCAATATCAAAAAGCATTTGCTCAGTTATCACTATTATAAAAATTATCAAAATCTTCTCTCTAAGACCTTGTCTTAGGTCACAAGATGAAAAGTCTTTAGATCTAATATTAAGAATTTCAGAGCTAGATTCACAAAGGAATCCATACTAGTTCTTCTTTGCTGCCTAGCAGTAGACACTGCCCTCTATGTGCCAGATCTGAGACAGACTTGGACAATATTATTCTGTCTCTTATTTCTAGCTCAGATGATCTTGGGAAACTTGTTATTACCAAGTCCTTTTACTTTTTATGTTTTTGTCCTACATCAGGAGCCCCAGATCCAACAGCAGGAGCTTCAGTAGATGATGACAATTGGTGGCATCTAGATGAGGACCAGGTTAGGGAGCAAGTAAGGACTTTCCTCTCTCAAGGCGGCTGTAGTGGACCCTCCACTCAGCTACATTCTATGTTTGCTAAGGTGAGTCCATGCTTCTATTATTGAATGCTTATATGTTTCTACTTGTCTGTTCTTTGCTTTGGCACTCTCTCTCTCTGTCTCATCTTTGCCTCTTTGTCTTTCTCTCTCTCTTTTTCTTTTTCTGTCTTCCCTCTATTCCCCCCCCCACTTTCTCTTTATCTTTTATTCCTTTTCGGGTCTGTCACTTGAAGTTTCATGATGCAAATTCATTTGGTTTGATTGTTGAAGTGGTCTTAGGCTGTCAAACACAAAAATAGAGAATTTTTTCCAATTTTCTTAAGCAAGATCTTTTACTTTTTTCTTTATTTTGATTGACATATCCATTAACCTTTTTTTTAAAAGAAAAATTTAATAAAGACTAAGGAACATTTCCTTGCATAAAACAAAAGCTTCTGTTGAGACCTAACCAATATCTGATAACATTTTCCTTTTTGTTATGTTCTTTTAGGTCCGAGAGATGCTCAGGGTAAGAGATTCAAATGGAGCCAGAATGCTGACTCTGATGACAGAACAGTTCTTAGCTGATCCTCGCCTGTCTGTGTGGCGGTCTCAGGGCACACCACTCACTGACAAATGCAGCCAATTCTGGGATGAACTAGGTCAGTGTTTATTGACTTACATTGTGAATTGATGAAGCTTATGTTTTGATTGATCCTTTTTGTGGTATCACTGTTCCATGGGTTTAAAATGTTTTTGTTTTTTTTTTAGCTGTGACATAATTTTGTGAATTGGCTGCATTGCATTTTTTTGCACGATTTTGGTATCACAATTAAGGAAATGTCCTTAATTTTTTGGCAAAGATGTTTGTTATTTCTGTACAAAGTTTTTTTTGTTTTGTTTTGTTTTTAATGCATGCCTAAAGATAAACATACAAGTAGTTCTTCAGATAAGTCAGAGGAAGAGTTTAAAATGAAATTGTCAGCGCTTTTACCAGTTGATGATGTTCACATTGTAAGTGACAGCTATCATTGGTAAAAGGTACATTTCATGAATATATTGTTTTTCATTTTTTATTTTTTTTTCAGGTGCCTTGTGGGTGTGTGTGGTGCTTAATCCTCACAGCTCCAACCAAGATCGGACCCAATGGAAGTCTTTGCTTAGTCAGTGGGTCACCAATCCTGTTTGCCCACTAGAAGATGGTGAAGCACACTTATTGACAGACATTACCGGTCGTACTTCACTTCGACTCAGGGGTAGGTTTTTCTGAAAAATGTTTCTTTGAAATGAGGAAAAAAAAATTTTCTTGTAAGAACTAGTAAGTTTCCTAATTTATTTAACAGCTTATATTATGTGATATCTTTTTAAAAGAAAAAAATAATCATGTATTTAATTGACAAAAAAGAATTGATGGCAAAACTCAATAGGGGTAAAACTACTTAGTCTTGTACTGGCAGAGAACTACTTCTATTTCCTTGATCTTTAATACCTGGCTTTTACTAAGTATTTAACCAGTGACAGGTGGTGATTTTTTTGTAGAGTGCCCCTACATTTTATAGAGTCCCAACTTGCAAAAGATTTGAATAACCATGGTACAAAATCTAATACTTCACAATTTTAATGCAAGTATATATATATATATATACACACACACACACGATGGCAGGCTGATAATTAAGTTCCGTTTGCTAATAACTCAGTCGATTTTCGTCACATCGACCTAAAATTTCATTCATGTACTCTCGAACTATTTTTCTAGGCTTAACTAGAATAACAAGTTTGAGTGACGTCATTTATACTCATAATGCAGTGACACGCAAAACGTGATGGGATAGCCATGTTTATGAGACAGAAAAATGGTTAGAGAGTATATGTATGAAATTTTAGGTCGATGTGACGAAAATCGACTGAGTTATTAGCAAACGGAACTTAATTATCAGCCTGCCCTCGTATATATATATATATATATATTATTTCGTGACATGTCATAATTGCATTGCAATAATAAAATCTTTTTTAAACTCTCAGTCATAAACCCATTGTTAAAAAATGAATGTTGTAACTTTGCATTATCAGCTCTATGTTTCATAGTACTTTTTACTCATGTATTCTCAGGAACATCAAGTACTTCTTCCAGCCAGTTCAATCAACCTCGTACAGTTCTACATAATGCCTTGGAAGCCAGCAATCTGACTTGGTCGGATCCTCATCTGCAGAAAATAATAGCCTCAGACATGTACTGGAGCACAAGCCGCAGGCCTAGTGACAGCTTTGACCACCAAGGTCTACCATTGTGGAAAGGTAAACAGGATAAAAAAAAAGGAATAGATATAAGAATTAGCAATAATTTCTAACGTGCAAATGTTTTAATAAACATTTAAACATATAACAAAGCTAGTGATAAAATGAATGTTTTACATTATACTATCTGACAATGGTCCTTTCAATTTTTAATTCTTGGTTTTGTCTTAAGCAAGATAATTTTTTATATCATGTGATTAAAAATCTGTCAAGCAATGAATCATTCTAAAACATTTTCCTGTCTTCTCTGCATTATTTTATTGATATCTGGGATGCAAAGTATCAATATTTTGACTGATATTCACTGTGTTGTTGTTTTGCCCAAATTTGAAAATTTTGTCTTAGCATTGCCACTAAAACTTTGTTCACCATCACAATGGACAGTGTTGAGTTGGGTAATTTTCATTTTAATGACCTGAACCAAATCAAAGTATAACAGATCATAATGGCTTTGGCTAAAAGAACACAGAATCAAGTCTTTTAATAGCAAAATTCCCACTTTCTTGACTCTCATTGAAATATTCATTATAGCACTCAAGAAAATCTGTTGATATGAAGAAAGCCAGCGTAATTTGATATTTGCGTTGTTTTCTTTTTTTTTTTTTTTCCTAAATCTTTTGTCAGTTTTAATTTACTCATATTTTTTTTTCTTACAGAACATGTGCCTACAGCCTGTGCTAGGGTAGATGCTCTCAGATCCCATGGTTATGTGAAAGAGGCTTTGCGTTTGTCTGTGGCTATTGTGCGGACCATGAAGGCTGCTGTAGAGACAAACAGGGAGAGCTGGCTCAGTGAAAATGGATCAAGTAGGAATATTATTTTTATGCTGTTGTTTAATCATATTATTTTTACACTGACAAGTATACAAAGTTGTAATAGAGTATGGATATTTTGTGGCAAGTACGAGCAGAATTTAAAAAGAAAGAGAGAGAGAGATGAAATGAGATTGTTTGACAACAAGCTCCAATAATTTTTTTTCTTATCATTGTTTTAAAATAAATTTTCTGAATTGCAGAACTTATTGGGAGCCCCTGCACTTGTGCTGTTCATACTTGTGGGAGTCGAGACACACCCTACACCTCTACAGGATGGATTGGGCACCCTTTAGACCCTATTGGAGTACTTTTTGATACGCTGTGTGAAGCCTGTTTAGTGGCAGATGATGTATCACAAGGTGAAATAAAAATCTCTTCTTCTGAAAGGAACTTTGAAAATTGTAACAGTTTTTCGCTATTGCTCATCTATATATGTATAACAAGCAAGCCAACAAATAAACTAATAGGGAATCTCAAAATCCATACTACTCGGAAACATGAAATTTGGCAGCTAGGTGCATTAAAATATGGAGTCAAGAATAGGGGCATCATCTTTTTATTTAAAATAGTATTTTGTTAAAAAATGGGAGGGGGGAAGAGGGAAGAAATTTTAACAATTGTCAGCGACTGAAACCGGATCAACTTTTAAGTTTTTGAGTTGTGTTTGTATCTTTTTTTCTATTCTTTTTTTAATTTTTTTTTTAATTTTTTTTTTTTTTTACAGTTTGTTATTTTTTAGCTCAGAACAAATATTAATAGATGAGGGAATACCTCAGCATCTCATTTTATTTCATACAGCATGCATCTTATTTAGATCTAGATTATAATTTTCACTTAGATCTAAATGTTTAAAGCGGCATCTCATGTCGACGCTTGGATTATTTGTACTATACTAACTCTCTCTCTCTGTCTCATCCTTTTATCTGAATCACACTGTTGCAGTTCCACTTAAACAGAAACTAGTTTTTTAAATTCTTATGCTATAAAATATGTTGAAACAAAATTGAGCATCATAAAAGACAATGATTTTTCTTTCAAAGTTCAAAATATGCATTAGCCAATGGTCAAATACAAAAAAAAAACAAAAAAAACCTCTGATTTAAGATTTTTCTTTTGTGATACTCAAATATAGATAAAATAAACGATGGAAAATTCTACAAGTTACATTAATGATGATGTGTGTTTCAAAAAGTGTTTGCTTTTATCATCTCTGACTACAATATACATAAAATTTTGGGCTTCTTACCATTCATCATTATTTCATTAAAAGGCCTAAATCATTTACCCATCCTTTTCCAGTAGATTTGATGCTTTGGCATGTGGTAATAATTTCAGTGTTTCTTTCACCTGTTGCATGATAAGTCTTTTAAGTGATCAAGTACTCGTTATGAATGACATTGGCCAAAACAGCTCCAAAGGAACAAAGTTCTCTTCTTTGATATCTGGTGCTGTTTGTTTGATGTTTTTTTTTTTTTTTTTAATTTTACCTCAAAAAAATATATGTTTAACCTAGTTTGCACTTCATTTTTTAAACTTAAAATATTGTGATTTTAACAGTATTTATAATAATTATTTTCAGAGTATTTCAGTCGTCATCTCAGCGTGGATAGCTCTAATGAGAACCGCTGCAGGTTTCAACATGTGAACATACCTGGTGCTGCTGAGCACAATCAAACCTACCTCACTCTTGCCTATGATGTCGCTCTCATAGGTAACACCATACAGAGTTAAAAAATCCTTTAATATGTCATTTCTTATTGGTCTTTTTTTTTTTTTTTTCATCATTGCTTTTTGTTTTATTATTGTTTTTCATTTTTTTATCTCTTACAAAGAATGTCTAACATTAAAAGAAAAAAATTCATGATCATAAAATCTTATCCTATGATTTTATGTTCTCAGATATCCATAATATAACTTTTGTTGCTATGAAATCAGTATTAAAAAGAATCCTATAAATTTTACGTTCATAGTTATCCAAAATATAACCTTTGTTGCTATGAAATCAGTATTAAAAAGATTCATGTGTCTCCTTTCCTCATAAGGGATTTCAGTTTAATTCCTTGTGGTAGCAAAAAATATGTATTTTAGAGTTTTAAAATACTAACAAAACACTTTTTATTTCATATGCCTATCAAACTTTAAAGTTAAATGAGATTTGTTGGTAGCTGGTATCTCTAGGCAATTTTTGTTGAGTCATAATTGTCTCATAGAAAAATAGCGGTTATTTAGTTTTTTTTTTTTAGTAAAAATAGTTCAAAATGATTACAAAGTAGATATAATGTTTTCATTGAAAAGCTCTTTGATATGAACATTATGCAAGATTAGGAGAAGCTGTTTACAAAATATTTTGAAGAAGCTTTGAATGGAAAGATTTTTTTATTTTGCCAAACAAAATGTAACTTAAGGTATTTCATAGGCATTGCACGCAAATGTATTTTTTTTTTTAATGAACATGGATAAATTTTATGTCATGTCCCTATTTTTGTAGGCCTTGGCCAACAACGTATCATGCCATCAGGCATTCACCCTCAGGAAAAGGCTTGCAAGCAAGAGGAGCGATTGCTTGCTAAACTCAGTACAATCGAACTTGATTCAACACTTCTCCATGTTCTTCAAAGAGAGACAATGCTGTTACTTGAAGGTAATTTATATGGTCCGAGTTTAAAGTTAGTTTGTTGAACCATAAAAAATAGGTTGGTACAAAAGGTATGATTTATATATTTCAAAACTTTTTTTCATGAAAGAGCAAAGCACTCTATATCTTCATAAAAAGGCAGCATGGAAAATAAATTTTTTAGCTTGTCTATATTTTACCATTTTTCTTGACCTTGTCAAAGCGATGAATGATCTTCAGTATTAACATCTGTGTTGTTCTAAAATTTACTTTTGGTGCGTTTTGCTTGCTCTAATTAATCATTGTTCATGGAATCCAGGTGGTATCTGGAGTGGTCTTGGCATTGGCATTCATCCTGAAAGTTACCCAATGCATATGTTTGCCCATTTCCTCTTCCTAAAATTGATATCCCGAGATGAAGACCTTGCTTATCAAGTGGGTCTCCGAGCCATGAGGTAACATGTTTTTTTTTTTTCTCTGTCTTTTTTGTGCTAACATCTACAGACTGCATTTTCTTTCGATAAAGATTTCCAAGTTTTAATAGCCACACTGTTGCCTTTTGAAAAAAAATAATATCATTCTCAAATGGAAGGGACATTACATTCACTTTTATAAACTTTATACTTGGATAATCATACTACATGTTGCCTGATCTTGTTTATCTTATTTTATTTCTAATTTTTTAAAAAGCAAAGGGATTGCAATCCAGGAATAAAAGAAAAATGGGCATTAGGTTATGCTGTATTTTGAAAAAAAAAATTGTAACCCTTTTTTTTCATATATGTAGGACTATTTGTTAGTTAAACCAAAATCACGGTGTATTTAACTCTTAATTTACCAGGCCATTGTAAAATTTCTATAGCCAATTTACCAATGCAACGAGCATAACTCTTAATTTTTTTCATAACAGGTCCCATTAAAAAAATTGTATAAATTTGGTTTTAAAAAATTCTAAAAACCACCATATTATGGAGAAATGAACAAGCTTTCTTCTCATATATAACATGTAATGCTTTTATATCAAGAAATTGTGGGGAAAAAATGGTAAAAAATGACCACCCATATCAGACTGTGCCTCCGAATCTGGATCCGAACCCAACTCTAGATCTAGGTTTAGATCTAGATTTAGAGTGCCATTCTTCCAATCTTCAAATGTATATCCCTCTATCATCATTACTCATATTACTTTCATTGTCTATATCTCCTTAAATTCCTCATCAACAATGTTATCTACTTCATTTTTGGGTCTGGACGGACAAGCTGGCTTAAGAAATTCAAAGCCATTTTAAAAAAAATCGCTGTACCACTTCTATTCAACCGATTCTCGTGCAGTAAAAAACAAAAGAAAGTAGAACTATCAAACTGCCAATAGAGCTCTCTTGCGTTAGAAACTAAAAATAAATAGGCTCTGTTGTGTACAGAAAAAGTGTATGCTAAATGCAAATATTAGCGGGTGATGGCGGGCGATTTGGTAAAACTCGAGCACGGGCAATACCGGGAGATATGGTAAATTAAGAGTTAAGGGAATCTGATGCAAAACCTGTTACATCCATTGTTTTGTTTTACATGTTTGGCTACACTTACGCAGTTCTGGGCGGTAGCGATATGTTTTTGTTTTTTTTTCTTAATCCACTGTCAAAACAATTGGATATGATATGTTTTTGACATGTTACTTTAAGTTTAAATTAATTTATCAAGCACTCCAAATAATGGAACAAATCAACTAATGATGTTCTGAACATAACAAAATATAGGTGTAGCGGGTTTTTTATCTTAACTTCTCATTTTTTTAGACCAACCTTTTTATATTTGTCATAAAATTGCTCATATCCAACATATCTTTCTTATCGTGTTTATGGTAAAGAAGTTTTATCAAAGAAGAAATGGGTGCTTTAGAGCAATCACAATATCAAACAAACCCATTTTGTATTTGTACAGACTTCCCATTCTGGAAAACCTTGATGACCCAAGCTTAGAGGATGGCATCAACAATGCAAACATGCTGACTAGATTTCCACGTTGGTTTATTTTATCTCATGTAGAATCACAACAATGCCATCTAGCATCTACTCTTCTGGAAGCAGCAAAAAGTAAGCAAGCTGTGGTCTCTTTATTTGCAACATATTTAAGACAATTGTTTATTTGTACTGATAACCTATCCATGTCAAGGTGATTAGATTTATTGGCTCCTGATTAGTGGGCTGGAACTCGCAACTTCAGGGCATTTTTGTCAAACATTGTGCCACCTGAGCTCACAGTGCCCCATGTTTTTGTTGTTTTTTTTAATTTGGGGAGGGGGGGGGGGGGGGGNNNTAAGAGGAGGAGGCAGGTAAGGTGCAACAGTAATGCTGACAAGCCCAGTATTGGAAAGCAAAATATGTTATAATTTCTTTCCTGCGGGATTTTTTAGACAAGTTTCTTTAAATATTATTTGCATGTTCCTAAGTGTTTTTCTTTTTTTTAAGATCATAGTGGGGATTGATTTCAGACTTAAAAGGCTTTACAGCAGAAAAGTAGATTTAGAAATGTATCTGTCTTGTTTGCAATATTTAGTCTTTAGAAGAAAGATGGCATTTAGGCAGTGTATTTCCAACAGGTTTCATTTTCAAGTGTTTTTGCTCATACATCAGTTCTTGAGGTTCATTTTGCTCAATTATTTCAGCTACTGGTTATGGAAAGGTGCGGATTTTTGTCTTATTAATGTTAAATACATTAAAAAAAAATTTTTTTTTTTCTTATGGGTGGATTGAGATTTTTTACATATCCTATGTCAGGCAATATAGATGATCAACCACAAATCATGTTTTGGACATATTGAGTTACTTCATGATGTGTGAGCATAGAATTTACACTTTTATAGAAACAAATATCCCCACGCCTCTTTTCCAGTTCTGTTAAAAGATACACCAGTTTGAAGATTTTACTTTTACTGGCTTTTTTAGTAAAAAAAAAATTTTTTAAGACTCTAGAGCAAGAATAAGCTCAAAGACTTTTGACTGATTTGCTCTCGTTACTTCACACACATGCATTGGACAGGCTGGTGGGAAAGAAGATATCAGTATTCGTAACATCTAACAATTGATGCACAGTATGAAGAGTTAACTTATTTTTTCGTTAGATGTGTTTATTTGATCTCAAGATTTCAACTCGAAATGAATGTTTCTATAAAAACTTTTTTTTTTACGTCTATCAAGATGATGTTCACAGATTGCAGTCAGTGTTAGATTGTGCCCAAAGACACATTCACAGTTCTTCCCAGTTATTTCGCCTTGCCCAAGACACTTTCAAAATTGCCACTCCAACTGAAGGGCCCAAATGCATTCCAGCCCTCAAAGCTGCCTTCGAGCTAGGCTTGCAGGTGAGTGTTTAGATAAAAAAAAACTTTTGTGTTAATTGGTGATAATGTTTATTTCCTAACCTGTTTTTAATATTTCAACGCCAGCCTGCCCAGCTAAAATGTTGAAAATACTATGCTTTGAATTTTGTACAAAAGCTGCATCTGTTATTACTGAACCATTAAAAAGTAGCATAAGCAAAGGCTCTATTGAGAGATAAGTAAATTTGATTTATTTATATTGATTCCAAAAAACATGGAAAAACAAGACAAAAATATGAAATGTGAGCAAGCAAACTCTAGATTCTTCCCTGTCTCCAGCCTTCTGTATACTTACTGTGTCTTATTTTCTGAGTCTGTCGCAATCTGTCTCTACATTTATATCATAAAACCATGTCTCTCCACTCTTTTTTGGTCTCTTTCTCTGAGTGTCACCCTATAAGTTAGGGTTTTGACATCTCTATACAATTTAGTGTTATATGGGTATGTGTCCGTGTGCAGAGCAGTGCAAGCCTGCTTGAGTTAGGCTTTGGACACGATAACATTATTTCATGTGTTCAATTGTGAGCATGTCTTACCACTCTAAAGATGAGAGTGTATTTTGTTACCCATTGCAAAGCAAGGGGAATCATTTATTGATGCAATAGAAGTGGGAGAAATGCTTCTCTGTATTTGCTCCTCAACGTTAAGAGGGTAAAGAGTACTGGTTAGAGGACACAGTCAGGTCCACTTTTTGTTCCTTTATTGTCTGAATTTTTTTTTTTACAAAACAAAAAAGGAAATGTATATATTTTTGGTGAAAAGAAGAAGGAAAAAAATTTTTTTTTGACTATCTCAAAAATATTTTTTTTTTATCTTCGAAAAGGTAATGCGGATGACTCTGATGACATTAAACTGGCGCAGAAGGGATATGGTACGTTGGATTGTTACATGTGCCACAGAGGTTGGCATAGATGCTTTGCTTTCCATTATGACCTCTTGGTACCAGTATTTTGCACCTGTTGAAGCATCGAGTAAGTATTACTTACTGTAGCACTTCTTTCTCTCTCCATGAAGTATTTTTTGTTATTGTATTCATGTTTGGGAGATGACTTAAAAACCTTAAATGACAATTCAAGAGGGAGTTAACCTCATCTGTACTTTGTAGGGGAATGAAATCACCCCAATTGTGAAAAGGGGATTGAAAAACCTATGTCTACCTGTAGGTTGTAAAATTCTCTGACATTAAAAGGGGAAAAAAAGCTGCATGTTGGCATAGAGTGACAAGTTTGTAAGCCATTATCGTATGTCACTTTTGCAGTTGCTGACTGGAAATTGACTTCTGTGAATAACCTCTCCTGTATGATCATGACAAAAATCAGTTGTTTTGTTTTCAATTCTTCAAGCAGTTCATACTGCCTTATAACAGCCAAGATATTTTTTCCATTGTTTTTCATTTTACCAGTTTTCTTTACCTTTTTAAGAATATTAAGTCTTAATTTATAAAAAAAGTTCAATAAATACATGTGTTACATTATTAGGTACCGTAAGTTCTTAAATTTTTTTGTTCCAAATCTCACAGTGTAGAGACAAGACACAGCTTAGTTTTTTGTCACGTAAATTGTGGGTTGAAAAAATGCCCCTGTGCTCACAATAGTTGGTATATACTTTTGTTTATTGTAGTCCTAGATTTAAATCCAGCAATAGTAAAGGTAACATTCCCTTTATTTACTGAGGCTATGTCCCTCCTATCATAGACTTCCAGTCCATACTCTGGCTCGTTAGCATCAGCATAGAGCACCAGAATTATTTGATTCACTACTTTACCTAGAACGGTAGAATTTCTAGCCACTCTGCTTAGTTGAGGTTTTCAGTATGTTTAGGTCTAGCGATTACACTTGATAGTGGCTTCACTTTTCCTTTTGTAACTAAAAATAAACTCTCACACTTCCTCTGCAAACTTACTGCACATAGTAAAATTAAACAAAAAAAAACCAACCAGACATTATTGATCATTAACAGTTCTCATATAAAAAAACAAGAATATAAAGCTGATCCTGATATGGAAATGAAATGTGTCCACAGGGATCAAAGGTCAATTCCAGCCCATGGTTAAGAAATGTTAGTGTATTAGAAGCGTTTAGTATTAAAAAAAAATATATATAATATATATATATGATCACTTGGTGTGAGAAGATTATTCAAACTTTTCCATCAAATATCTCACTTATTGAATTTTTTTTTTTTTGTGCAATATAAAATTGTAATCATTGAAGGGAGTTGATTCTTTTTTGTATGATATTTCATATTGTGTTAGTAGTTAGGTGGCTAGGTACTAGACTTAATATGATGAGAATGGCGTGGATTCAAAATTGCAATAATTTGCTGCATACCTCTTTCTTAATTTTTGTTTTTGTTGTTTGTTTCTTTTCACATATTCTTGTGCATTGAAATCAGAGTACTGTGATAGGAAAAAAACTATCAGAGCTTGACAATATATAAGACTTAGTACAATTTATCTGAACTAGATATGAAATTCATATTAGTTTTTTTTTTCCTCTGCTTTTTAGGCACAGTGGCCATGACGGTTATGTCTCCAGCAACCATGATGCAGCTTAGTGCCACTTACTCCCAGCAAGAAGAGCTGGCACAGTGTGCACGCAGGCTCGCCTTGCAGTGTGCCAAAAGAGATCCACAAAACTGCGCTCTGTGTGCTCTCAATTTGTGTGAGAAGGATAGCCACGCTTTTGAGACAGCTTATCAGATTGTAGTAGATGCAGCAACTCACATCATCAACTCCAGCCAGCTATTCACAATTGCGAGGTACATGGAGCATCGTGGTCATCCCTCAAGGGCGTTTCGTTTGGCCCTGCTGGGAATGAAGGGTTTACACGTTGCATATAATCAGGACTCCCATCCAGCTGTGTCTGACATCCACTGGGCATGTGCTCTAGCACACTCCTTAGGGCGGGCTGAGCTGGCCAGCATGGTGCCAATGCTAGTGAAAAACATACAGTGCGCACCTGTGCTGGCTGATATTTTGCGGCGATGCACTATCACAGCACCTGGAATGGGAAACGCAGGTGCAAGCCCAGGTTGTTTGGACAGCAAACATCGAGCGAGTCGTTCTCTCAAGCTTCTAAGCTACGATAGAGCTCCGCTGAAGCAGCTCATGGACCAGACAATCCTTGCCTACGTACATACAACTCACTCAAAACTGTCGCATATTAGTCCACGGCACTATGCCGACTTCATAGACTTCCTCACAAAAGCTCGCGAAACTTTTCTTTTGTCTCACAACGGTCACATCCAGTTTGCACAACTCATAGAGAACATGAAACTTGTTTACAAAGGCAAGAAAAAACTCATGCATCTCATCAAAGAAAGGTTTGGATTGTAGGTTGAGCTTTACATAGTCTGTACTTTAAGAGAGTTGTCAATCAATAGTGAATTTTTTACCTCAAAAACCTGTGCTAGAAACTTTAACATGAATGTTTTATTATTGAGATAAAACAATGGCATCGTGTAGTGAACTGAATGCATGCATTTCTTATTTGAAAGCAATACCAATATTTAGCATAGTGTGATTGTTTATACATCTAATTACAAGACTTCATCAAAATCATGGGTAACTGAGCTCTATTTTACATTATGTGATTGTTTTGTTTATAGATCTAAAATCAAATATCCCATCAAATCATCTGCAAGAAAGTAAAATTTAGCTATGTGATAGTTTATAGATCTAATGACAAACTCTCACCCAAACCATGGATGAAACTATCACTAAGAATATAAGCTGTTGGAGGAGAGAACTCTGTACCTTACTAGGTAATATTTCAAACACTTATATTCCACATCTAGTTGTACAAAATGATCCTGCCATTGTTGCATTTCAATTTTATTTCTTGTTCGTTTTACTTATAGCAATATGGTGGGAATGACTTTTTAAAAACATAATTTATAGTGGGAAAGATTTATAGCTTTGTTTGATTGCAAGAGAAATGTGTTAAAATGAATCTGACTTCAGTTTTCTTTGCAAAAGTGTTAAGTTTGAAAAGAGTGAAATATTTTTCTTGATTGGATTCTACACGTGTTGGTAATGCAATTTTTGTGAATATGATGGTTTATATGCGAGATAATTTCATATTTTTTTTATTTGTCATTGCATATTGCGCTGTTTATTTTGTGGGCTGTGGAAGGTTTATGAATAATTTTTGTGAGCTTTTACGATTGGATGTTATTTAGTTTGCTGTTCATATTGTGGGCTGTGTGCTAGTTACGGTAATTTATCTTTATTTTTCTTTCTTTCAATAAGAAAAATTTAATTGTTTATCATTTATATATATATAGTGCATATATATTATATACACACTTTGATGCTTATATTGTGGGATTGGACATTTTGTCATTAATTATTTCTGTGGGTTTTTTTTAAGAAAAAAATTGGCTGTAGCATGTTTTTGTTGATCGTAGGCTGTGTTGCATTTAAACTTCTTTGTTTTGTTATATTTTGCTTTTAATATTGTGGGATGTGTGATAGTTTGTGTAAGCCAACTGGCTTGTACATAGTTTAATGCGAATATTTTTGGATGTGTGAAAATTTATTAAAATCACAATTGTTATGGGCAATCAATATGGTAAAGCTGGTCATATATATATGTAAACCCTATATATTTCAGGATGTATAATGTTTTAACAAGTTTGCAACTTTCAATGCATTTTTGCTGTATTTCGGCGGGAAGAGTTATATTTACTTTGAAAAAAAATACTTCACCACAACTATTGATTTTTTTTTTAAAATTGAAATCGAAAGGACTGCATTCACTTACAAGCTTTAGCCTTGCTCAATATACCACCAATAATATACTTAAAAAACGAACATTCAAAATGCGTTTCTGGCGATTTGAATCTTGTTGGAAGAGCTCCTCTTCGTTTCTTTCTACTTCCTAAAGCACGCCAATAGCTTTTCATGAAGAAGCAGTGAACTCAAAGTCTCATGGACAGTTCACAATATTTTCAATAGATGACCTTTATAAAATAGTAAGCTTTGCTGACTAATATCTTACAATATGGATCATTTGAGTTACCTTTTTTTTGTTGTTTTTGACAAGAAGGAAATAGAAAACTGCTTTTTCTTTGTGTGTGTGTGTGTGTTATAAATGTAGAGTATCGTATATTATTCTTGGGATACATGGGATATAAAACTGTATGGCACATTGGATTTTCATATGTAGCCCACCTGCTTGAAAATGATGAAGTCAAAGTAAATTTTTAAAATTTTGTTATGAATGGTGTGGTTTTATTGCTAGTATCTGCATTACGATTCAGTATTTTAAATTCAGCAAATGCTATACCTCTCAGTGATGAAGACTTTCTTAAATGTCTTGAGACCCAATCCTAATTTGTCAGATATTACTGACAAAAAGGTTACAATTTTTTTTTCTTTTTCTCAGAAATAACCTTTTTTTTTTTTTTGGTTAATAAAATATAAAATATTTTTGAAATCCTATATCACAGTCCAGAATTGAGTTTTCACCTTTCCAAACCTGTTGGAGAGATTTTTTCGCCTGTTCAGATTATTTTTTTGTTTCTTTCTCAGAAATAACCTTTTTTTTTTTTT
>BLXT01007690.1:98580-108951 GCA_019648995.1 Plakobranchus ocellatus | reverse complement strand
GGGGGGGGGGGGGGTGCTTGGTAGAGGCTGATGATATGGATCGATAAACACGCCTCTAATCCGTCGTTTAACTTGAACTCAATTGTTTAAGAAGCTGCCGCACAGTCGAGCAGCTCAACAAACTAAGCTGTGTTTATTATTTTGAGCTGCAGGATAGAATAAGTAGCTGATTTAAATGCGAGGTTGCTCAACAGAATAACACTCCTGTTCGAACATAGTTGTTACCACATTCCTACCGTGCTTTCACACCAAAAGTGTTGTAAATTCGTTCGTTGACGGCCTTCCATCAAAATGCAAAGACACTCTCTAAATTTCCTATATGCCGTCATACCAGACTTCAATTGACGGCCGTCTCGTTTGCGGGATATTTATATATAAAATCCAGACCATTCTTTTGTCTTTCCTTCGTTTTAACCACTGCGAAAGAAGAAGCCTTCTTTTAGCATCCATGTTTTAGTTATGATTCCATTAGGCAAACAGGGTTCACCTTACTTTTTTCATGAACACACTACGCAGCCGTTGAGGGACTTCCGTCATTGCCGGTGTGAACGTAACACCCGTCCGCTGAAGGACGACCCTCAAAGGACGGGCATCCAACATTTTTGAACGTTCGGACTCATCTAAGATTGTTATGTCCCATACGTTTTCGTGACACATGAGGAATGGGTAGAAGCCTAACTTATTGAACACACCTCCAATGTAATCTCGGAGTGAAGCTATGAGATAAAAAAAGACGTAAAAAGGAACAAAAAGCAATGACCCAATTTTTTATTTGATGTTAAAGCAAAATAATCAATACACTTTCGACACATGTGTATGCTTCAATACCATGAGTATTTTATTACATTTTTATAACATTAATTTGACCACGTAATACAGCCCGGCGTTATAACTAACCGGACATGTCAAAAGTTGCCTCCCCCCTATTTCCTGTTCAATGCCCATCCTCTGAAAATTAATCACAACACAACATCAAAATGTCTAGCTTGAGGGAAAAAGAGAGAGCAAAGGAACAACAAGAAAAGTTCCAAGCAATCTTGTCAGCTCTTTTAAAAGATGAGGATAATAAATATTGTGTCGACTGTGATGCCAAAGGTAACGGTTTTCCCAAAGAAGCTTTACCCCTAACACCATTCATTTGATCAATACCCCTTCTTCAAAATTATCTAGATCCAGATCTAGATCTAGATCTAGAATCTAGAGAGTAGAATCTGGATTTAAATTTAATATAAAAATCCTGCAAATAGGCCTGAGCAGGAATATAAGCTTCAGGATCTAGATCTAGAATTCACAAATCTTTAGAATCTAGATGTAAATCAAGGCCTAAAGGCTAGATCTAGAAGTCTTTTGAGCCAAAAAAGAATGGCCGAAAGAATCAATTTTAGTATCACTCCAACTTTCATACAAAATGAAAGCATAGCAATTAGCTTGCTGAGTTAAGCCCCATTTACAAAGGAATTGAGTAAAATACCTCAAATTTAGTGGCTCACATCTCTAAAACTATCAACTTGCGACAGAACTGAGTTTCAATTTGGAGCTCAGCACACTCAAACATTTATAAACCAAAATTCGAAAGCTTCAAATTAAGTTGGTGTAATAGTAAAAAAGAACTGCCAAAAGTGTCACTGTTGTCCGCAAAACAGTGCTATTACGGATAGTGAGAGTCTTCCAATAGTCTGTTTTTCAGAATATTTTTTAAGGTTATTAGATCTACCATTTAGCAAAGATGAATGTCTGGTAGAAAACAATGCGACAAGACTTTGCAATATGCACACAAAAAAAGTAAATTTAATGGAAGCTGATTACAAGACTATTTGTCATAACAGAATATATCCATTTAATATTATGAAAATAAAATGCAAAGTCTTGAGATCGCTTTGTTTTATTTTTCTAAATGAATTGCTGAAACGTGATCAACTAAAACTCAGCCACCCTTATTCAAGATGGTGATCTGAGGTGATCATTTCTGAAATTTGAAAAGATATCTGTCTGTTTGGGGGAAATAATTTGTACTTGTTGATAATTGTTGGTACATTTGTAATTTTTCATCACTTAATTAAAATAAGCTTCATCTCACAGAATAGTACTATGTGTGTGCGTAGGAAAAATCTTTTGAAAAATTTAATTAAAACAAAAATGTCTACAAGAAAAGTATATTATCTAGTTTGGAATCAATTACTTGCCTTTCATTCTTTGGGCACAGAGTTTTCTTTGTGAAAATTAATTATAAATATCAATAACGTTAAGCTGGAGATCTTGGTGTTTGATGTTGCAAGATTTGAGTAAAGTAGATCAGCACGAGCCCTGATGGCCAAATCTGTTGACTCTTGAATTGTATGGCATGAAAATTAATTTTTCTGTCAGTAAAGATATGCATATGCAATGTTTTGAGGTCAGTTTGGATTGTCAAAGTTGCAGTTTATATCTGTATGTTCATTGCAACTTTTATACAAATGGTTGAAGTCAGCATTTCAATACAAATGGTTGAAAAAGTATTGAAATATCGTATCCACAAAGTCAGCCAGTGTTGATCAGTACATACGTGCCGTGAACTTTAAAGGCAACTCACCAGGTATCTTTATTGCCTTGTTGCCGCGAAACGTCACTACCGGCCATCACCTGGTTTCCGGGCTCTGGACCGCTAAGACGTTACTGCGTTTTTCTGTCTAAACACTAGACCAGCGTGTCAACGATTTAGCCCATCTTTTCGAAAACAGCTTTGTGAAAAAATCGGAGTCTATTGCATTTCAACCTGAGATAGCCTTGGATAGATTTAGAAACATGAAGTAGAGCGTAGAGCGAGTTTTTTATTGCTTAATTTGATCCGTTTGAACTGTATTATCGAAAATGGAACTAGTGGGCCTAGCAAGCAACCGTAGATCTAACCTCAAAACTTTAAAATCTGATCATACATTATGGAAAAACTTTAGAGTCAATAAGCAATCATAAAGGACGAATCAATCTGTGCAATATAATAAATCTAATTTGTATAGCTGTTAATTTTCTATTTAGTCTGAAATTTTTAATATAGATCTAATAGAAACCCCTCAGTAGCCTTGACCGGGCAACAGTTAGTAGTGGCTAGCGTCACTATTCAAGTTCGGAAAAAAACTTAATAATAGTATTGTGCAACAAGGCAATTGACAAAGCCTAGTCAAACTTCTAATTTTGCCTTTTTAAAAACCTTTAAGAATACATGAAGCTTTTTTTGAAATAATGGATACTGTAATTTTTTTTATTATTTTTGTGCTTCTGATGTCAAAATGGTTCATTTCAAAGTTCAACTTTTACCTTTAAAACGCATCTCACAAATAAATTTTTTTTTATTTCAGGGCCTCGATGGGCTTCATGGAATTTGGGTATTTTCTTATGCATCCGATGTGCTGGCATTCACCGCAATCTAGGTGTGCATATATCTAGAGTGAAATCGGTGAACTTGGACACGTGGACTGCCGAGCAAGTGGCTGTAAGTATTTCTGAAACTTTTGTTGAGGTCTCTATGATTTTAGCTGGAGTAGATTACATAATTGATTTTAAACTTGTATGAAAATCAGTTTGCATTGTAAATAGGAGCTTATTTTTTGTGCCAATTTGTCCTGCTAGCATGCATCCCGCATAATAACTCCAAAGTGTAGAAAAATTTAGGCACATTTATTCCTAATGTAAGTTTAAATTGGTGGTTGTCTTTTTTATTTTATTTTATACCTTTGACAAAGAGACATTGATTACAGAATTCTGAGACACAAAGATTTTCATCATTTGTTACCCCTATATCCAGAAAAAAACTTAAATACATACTGAAGATTAATACACTTAAAGTATTTAAATGAAAGCTCAACTTAGGAAATGATACATTTTTGTTTTTTCAGATGATGCGTGAGATTGGAAACAGCCGTGCTCGTGCTGTGTATGAAGCAAACATTCCAGATGGCTTTAGAAGACCCCAGTCAGATTCGTATCCTTGAGTCAAATCTTAGGATCGTGCATCCAGGTTATAAGAATCTCAATCTAGAATGAGATGAATGATTTTTATTGAAAAGGATAGATTGGTGAAATAATTATCCCCCCCACTGAAAGACACTTGAAGCAAGGCGTGGTACTGAAAATTGTTGTTTTGATTTACTTAATTTATTCCATTTTTTTTTTGTTGGGGGGGGGGGGGGTTGAGAAATAATTTTTATATCAGTATTTAAGGATATTAAAATTTAAATTTTTTCATTAACAATTTATCAGAGCCCTAGAGGCATTTGTCAGAGCAAAATATGAGCAGAAAAAGTACATCGCTCGAGAATGGATTCCACCAACACCCCAAGTTCCTAAGGAGGTAAATGAAGTCTTTTTTGTTTTTTGTTTTATGTTTTGTATTTGTTTGTTTTAGATGTATTTAGTGTGGGTGTTTCTGATCAATTAATGTAGCTGAATTCAACAACTTTTCAGCTTCATTTCTTAATAAAATTGCTAACCATTTCTGCAATATAAATTTGTTTTTCACCTATCTTTTTATTTGACTAGAAGCACCCATGAAGCTTGTATTTAAATTTTGCACTTAAATCATTTTTTTGTCGAAAGACATTGTTAAAGTTCTAGATTCAAGAGTTGCTATGTGTTTTCCTAGTAGACGCGTAGAGATTCTTGTCATTTTCAGCCAAATGGAAATGTTTTCCTGTGCAAATATGGAGTGTGCTTTTATTTATGTATTTTTAAAAAAAATCAATTAATTAAGATCAGAATATCTTGTGAAAAACATTTATAAATGGGTTTCACTTCATCTTGCAAAACTATCCTGCTCAATTTTAATTATTAAGGACTTAATTTGAACATGGAAATAAAACAAATGGAAGAAAAATGATTAAAAAAAAAAAACACGAAAAAAAGGTCTTGCAGGGTTTCAAAAAATGAAAAAAAATGTGTCTGATAAGGCAACTCTGTGCCTGATATTATTTTTGTTAGTAATTTAAATGAGAGTAGAGTTTAAAAAAAAAAACAAAAAAAAACTATCATTGATTGCCTATGCTACATCATAAAAACCATACAGATTTTCTTTTTGCCTGAATAACTTAAATATTATCAAAATTTCCTAAAATTAAAGAACATTATATCTTTGAAGGATTTTGACACAATGAAAATAACCCTAAGAATAACTTACCTTACAGTGGTTAATAAATGTAACATGCTTGATTTACTTTCACTGCTTTTTTTGGTCAAAAGTATGTAGTTAATGTTTAGAAAAAAGAATCGAAATTTATTTCTTTAAAAGAGATGGACATAGGAGATTCAAAGCAGTAAGGCTTAAAGATATTCATGCATCATTATTTTGCATCCACTGCTGTATATGAGTTCTGATATTAAAATTTGATCTTAAGATAAGCTTACTTCATTCAGCAGTAGTATGGTAACATCTATTCAAAATGGATTCTGCGTTTGAAACTAATCTTGCTAAAAGCAAATAGAACTATCTGCAACTAGGAGATTCCAATGCGCTGACCATATATGGTTCAGCAAATAATATCTCATATTAAGGCATGGAATTAACTTGGGTTGATTTTTATTAGTTAGTTTGAATTTAGTTGATGGTTCTACGATGATTTGTTATGAACACAACCTGTTTAGGTCCAGTGTTTTGATTTTTTTGAGTGGATTGATTGTTAACTTTAACATATGCTTGCTGGCTATGAGTATTTCCACTAATCTGATTTCATGTTCTAATAAAAAAAATAATGTATTTTTAACTACTTGATCTGCTCTTTGCACATTTGAAATATAATGATGGGGAAAAAGATATCAATATATAATGGTGAATGTTAACAAATGAGCGGAACATTGCGCATCTGGAAGCATGCATGTGATTGCATATGCGTAAACTCATGTGGTCAGCCAGTTGTTTTTCCTGATGTGAATATATTAGTAAAGTGCTGTTATGTATGACAGTTTAAGCAAGATAATCATCTGTCAAACCCCCCCAAAAAAAGATCTATAATTTTAGAAACAAAGTCGTATCTTCTCTCTCTATATATGAATAATATTGACAAAGATCTTTGTGTCAGGATGGTGACTGTTTTTCAACACTTTGGGGATTAGCTCAGAAGGAGCATATATGAAATTCCAAATGGTAAAGCAAGATTATCTGTTCGAATATTTACCAAAAACTATGATTTACAAATATATCTTTCTCCAGACCCACTTATCTGTGGAGGAATAATGATACATTTCCTCAGCTGTAATCTTTCTGCAAATCTGAAACAGCCCAGTCAAATTCTTTTTTTTCCCATTCAGATGTGGCTTTTGTAGCTAAGTAGTTTTCCTATTATGCTACCATCAACATTTTAACATTAGGCCCATCATCAAATGTACTGCTGGGTGAATCTTTTGTTTTTAATTGTCACACCAGTGGAGCTATAATCTTTGCACACTCACACCATAAACTTATCAGTTCTTTAAAATAGTTTTCAGTCCTTTCACATTTCATTTGGGAATATTTGAATTTTGATTCATTACGAGTTATATAAAACACCAAACTGGTGTGGTTCCTTTGATGTGCATGTCTAACGAATTCAATTGTATGGACTTTACTTTGTTAGAAACACAGGGAGGTCACTCAGAAAGATTATCTAGGTCCTTTACGAAAAAATTATGTTTATTTAAGAAAATTGGAATTACCTTTTTTCATTAAACTTGTGTCAACAGAGGCATTATTACTAGTAGTAATAAAAGCTCTAGATAAGGATATCGTTAAAATCATTCACTTACAATGCTTTACGAGTCAAAACTGTTTTCTTCAGTTTGATTCTGATGAGGTGAGTTTTTCTTTCTTTTTTTTTTTCCTTCTAATGGTATGCTCTTTTTTTTGGTTGCTAAATTGTGAACATTTTTATCTTTGTTGGTGCAACACTATTCCCCCCGATACCTGGTTTTTTTTATTGAAAAAAAAAAGTCTTCTTGAAACTGTACTAAGTGATGCAATTTTCAGGCAAAAATCCCTGTTCTGTTTTTATTTTTCTTCAGTTGCTGGACAGAAAAATAAGGAGAAACAAAACTAGCAACTTTAGAGATTGTTTCACATCTTTACACAAAATCAAAGCCTAATGATACTTAGTTGAATCTCACATATCAAATGATTACACTGTTAGCATAATATTATGTTCTTCTCCTCGTTTGGGGTGTTTACGAGAAAAGGTGGTTAGCAGACTTGGATTGAAGTTGAAGGGTTCTTCTGTTTGTTTGATGCTTGTTGCCTGGCTTCAATGAGGGCTAGAGTTGCCTGAAATCCCGTAGTTATCCATTGTTAATTATATCAGTTTGATAAAAATTTTTTTCAAACCTCTCCTCAGCTTTTTTTTCTCATGCTTTGAAAACACTCCAGACAAATGAGAAAAAAAAAAGTCATGCCTTCATACCTGTCTCATTACTTGTCTTTTTCCTCCCCCCTCTCTCTCTCTCTCTCGCTTTCTCGTTCTTCATTATTTTATTTATCTGTACCAACTAGCAAATTCACAAGTTCAATAGAGTTCTAGACCAAGTGAAGTTTGTTATAATGTCATGTTTCTTCATCCTTTCTTTTTTTTGTTTTTCTTGAATAGCCTTGCAATTTAAAGTATCATTAATGTTATCATAGTGTCTGTTTTCTTAGATGTGTTATATTCATGCAATGTCGGATAATTTTCAATGTTGTATCTCACTTGTAAAAAAAAACAATCATTGAGGAATTTCAAAGAAAATCTTTAAATTAAAGATCCATTCCACTGGATGGATGGTCAAATGCACTTTTTTCAACGATTCAGGAGAGAGATTATTGTTAAATGGAAAAATCAAATTTTGCTAGTTCTTGTCTATGTATTTTATACCAACATCCATTGATTCCCTTTGAAAATTTTACACTCTATCTTATTTTTTTTTATGACTAAAACATAAATTGTATATATGTTTCTTCGTTTATACTATATAATACTAACATTATTGTATAGATGTCAATTTGTCACTATCAAGACATGTTACTTTGTGTTTGAATATGTATGCATGTGCATGGTAAGAATGCAAAGAAAACTGCTTCAGTCGAATTGACAGCTTTTTTGGGATGGACATTGTGCAGTGCTCACTGGGTTTTGATTATTTTCTTCCGATTTTAAACAATTCTGTATTTTGAGTCTAAATCATGATTAGATTTTAGTATTTATTCCTTAAATCATGATTAGATTTTAGTATTTATTCCTATTTTGTTTCTATTTCAACAAATTGTTTTCCCCAGTTCCCTCTCTCTCTCCCCATTGGTTTTTTTTTTGTGTCTTTGTTTTGTTTTGCTTTAGATAGTTGAAATAATTGTTAACAATTTTCTTGAGACCAGATGTTATGACTTGAATGTCGTCTAATGATTCAAAGTTTATTTCTTCCTCCTCCTTTCCTCTGCTGAAAAAACAAAAACAAACAAAAGATCCCCACTGTACTGACACAGTGTCGCAATATCTCTACCCAGCTTTTACCTCAGCAAAGCTTATTAGATGCAGTTTTTGGCTGAGACAGTCAGTGATAATTAGAATATTCAAATTGCAGCCTCTAATCCATTTAAACTGATCTCGAGACAATTTTTATTGTTTGTCATCAAAAAAAAAGAAACAAAAAAAACCCCCACAACTGACTTGGATACCAAGCTTGGTGGGCTGAATCTTCTATTTTGCTTTGCGTTGAGTTTTATCAAGGTGAGGGTTTCTTCCACAAGCATTTCAGAGCTTGGAAAAGTCAAGAGAAGCTTTACAGGGTTTATTGTTTGAAGCTTCAGATGCATGCATGGTTAGGAAAAGGAATGCAGGTTGATCACCACCGCTGTGCATCATAAAATGTCCTTTTCTTATTTGTATTTCAGTGACTAGTGTGCATGATAGAACATCTCTTTTATTTCAAGGGCTTATAGAATTGTCCTAGCTTGACCACCTTTAGGAAGTTTCTTTTTTTTAATTGATTTGCTAATGTTATGTGGAGGTGAGAAAAGTATACAAATACCGCACTCCTAGAAACAATAAACAAGCTTATAAGTTTAAGAATACTAAAGATGCTATGGGGGTTGAAGGAAATGAAAAAATTGATGTAGTAAAAGAATTCAACCACCAACTTAAAACTTGTGTCAACAGATTTGAACAACACAGAGTATATTAGAACAAACATTTTGCCTCAGGTTTTTATTAAAAAAAAAAAAAAAGGGTTTTAAAAAAAGATAGTTGCACTTGTATCAGTAAAGTCACTTTACTAATATAAAAAATGAATGAAATGGTCGGAACTATGAGCACTCTTAATTATTCAGATTAGCCAAAAAAGCCCTGGTAAGTTTGATTCTTTAAAATATTACATTTGTATTATTCAACATTATCTTGCTGTGTATAGCAACTTCTCAAATTAAAATTATGTCTCTCTCTTTCTTTTTCTTCCTTTTTATCCACTAATGTTTCTCCTATAGTGATCCTTTATCAACCAACTTCCTTTTTTTTTTCATTAGATTGTAACCTTATTGTCTTGAGACCAGTGTTCCTGAGTCAGATCTCACATTTCAATCTTTTTAAAGTTTTTTTCATCACTAATTTCAAGAGGATAAAGCATCAGTATCTGTGCATGGAGTCCCTGCAACTCTATTCAGTTTTTACCATTCCAGAGCTGTTGAAATACAGTCTCTGGCCGTCTCTAAAGTGGTCAAAATGTGATTTCTGGTTCACTGGGACTTGTCCTGAGACATAGAGGAAAAATAGGGAAAAAATGACCTTGCTTTTTTCAAAACATTGTGAGGTAGTTAAGGCATTTTCAAATTTATCTTTGCTTAGATTGATTTTATGACGTTTTATTATTTTTTTTTTGGTTCTCTATTGAAATAGCATCATACTTTGTTGTGTTTATTACTGTTAATCATTGTGCATGCAGATAAACCTCATTGGAGAAGACGGATTGTTTGCTGATGATTTGATTGTGGCATTGTTTCATTTTTTTTTTTCCTTCAAGAATTTTTTTTCTGTTGCAGCCTCTTCTATGTTCATGCTTTTTACATTTTGATATAGTTTTCCCCCTAATTTTTTTGCGTGCAGAATGTGGGTGAAGGTAGCAGGGTGTTCTTTTTTTCCCCTTCCATGTAGATTTTGGAAATTTGAAAAAAAAAAATAAAAGAGAAAGTATAACACAACATAGTTCAAAAATATGTGATTTATTGGAATAGTTGCGAAATGGATTACACTGCACTCCACATTCATTGACATGGGTTTTAAGTCCAAACTCTTTCCTTGTCTTTTATTAATAACCAATGAATCTTACATCGACATGCTTGTCACATTATTTCTTTTCTTTGTAATAAGTGCTCTTTTAGTTACTGCCATGACTAAAATATTTAATGGAACCATTTAT